>QRFJ01001476.1:0-80221 GCA_006176705.1 Cocos nucifera | reverse complement strand
TATCATATACACCACTTCATCCAGCTCTTCATTTAAAAAAGTTATTTTCACATCCATCTACCAGATTTCATAGTCCAGATGGACAGCAATGGCAAGCATAATCCAAATGGATTTGAGCATTACCATATGAGAGAACGTCTCATCATAGTCAATACCATAACATTGATAATATTTCTTGGCAATTAGATGGACTTTATAGATCTCTACCTTTCCACCTATGCCTCTTATCCTTTTGAAGATCCACTTACACCCTATGGGTTTTATCCCTTTGGATGGGTCAACCAATGTCCATACATCATTGACCTTTATGGATTTTATTTTGGATTTTATGGCCTTAAGCCATTTCTCAGAGTTGGATCTCTACATTGCATCCACATAGGTGATTGGATCCTGATCATTCTCATCGAGTTCGATAGGATTCCCATCCCAGACAAGAAAACCATGGTATCTATCTGGTTGACGTGGTACTCTACCAAGTCGCCTTAAGGATGCATCTATAATGGATTCTAGGTCTGATCTAATTAGATCTAGCTTAGGTTCAACAACTTATGTCTGTTCTTCCATCTGTCGTACTTCATCAAGTTTGACCTTAGAGACATTAGTTCCTTCACCAAGGAACTTCTTTTCTAAAAAGACTGCCTTAATACTAACAAACACTTTTTGCTCATCCGCAAGATAGAAGTAGTACCCTTTAGTTTCTTTTGGGTAACCTACAAAACTACGCTTATCAGACCTAGGTCCAAGCTTGTCTGTCATTAAATGTTTGACATAAGCCAGACACCCCCAAATCCTAAGGTATGAAAGCATTGGCTTACGCCCTGTCCATATCTCATGTGGTATTTTATTAATAGATTTACTCAAAATCTTATTTAGAATGTAACAAGCTGACTCGAGCACATATCCTCATAGGAAGATCGGCAAACCAGCAAACCCCATCATGGATTGAACCATGTCCAACAGGGTCCGATTTCTCCTTTCAAACACACCATTATGTTATGGTGTTCTAGGAAGGGTCCATTGGGAGAGAAATCCATTCTCCCCAAGATATGTCAGAAACTCATCGAAAAGGTACTCACCCCCTCAGTCCAATCGAAGAGTTTTAATACTCTTCCTAATTTGCTTTTCTACCTCATTTTGAAATAGTTTGAACATTATCAAATGACTCCAACTTATGCTTCATTAAATAGATGAACCCATACCTCGATAGATTATCTATGAAGGTTATGAAGTAGAAATATCCACCTCTAGCACTTGAGCTCATGGGTCCATATACATCCAAATGTACTAGACTCAAGAGTTCAGTGGCTCGTTCATCTTTTCTAGTAAATGATGACTTGGTCATCTTACCAAGAAGATAGGACTCACTGGTTGGAAGTGAGTCATAATCACTAACCTCAAGAATTCCTTCTTAAGCTAACATGTTAATTCTATTCTTTCTAATATGACCTAGCCTATAGTGCCAAAGGTAGACATCAGATACATCACTAATTCTAGGGCATTTATCAGAGGATTGAACCACGTTAACAGGCATAGAAAGTAAATAAATTCCGTTATTTAATTACCCAATCAAAATTATAACACCATTCAAAATGACATTATAAATTTTTTTTTTATTGATATTTCAAAACCACTCATGGCCAAAAGGCCTACAGAAATGACATTCAATAAGAAAGTTGGACAATAATGACATTCATTGAGAATAACTTTATTTGAATTGATTACGAGGTTCATGATTTTTAAAGCTAGAATTGAAACTTGTCTTCCATCTCCAACGTTCAAAAACCTCTCATCTTGATCAAATCTCCTACTGACCTACAAGCCCTACATAGAATTACAAATATTATAAGGGCTTCCAGTATCTAATACCCAGGTAATAGAATCAAATAAAAAAAAATTGCAAGGTGTTATCATATAATTATCTTATCCAGCAACCACTTGCTTCTTCCTCAGCCTGTTCGGATCTAGGGAGGCAATGTATAGAGGATAGTTTCTCTTGTAGTGCTCCTATTTCTTGTAGAAGAAGCACTCTGCCTGACTTTGGTTGGGCTTATATTTCTTGGTCCAATCCTATGCAATCATCCTGGTGTTTGGCTGCACCTTCTTGTTCTCCTTCTTCTTGTTCTTCTTCCCTTTCTTAAAGAGTCGATGACCAGAAGAAGACCCTCCCACTACATTCACCGTCTTCTTGTGGAGTTGGTGATCCTTCTCAAAGTTCTACAACAACCCCAACAATCCATCATAGTTGACTGCAGGCTTTGTCATTCTGAAATGAGTTAGGAAGGGGATGAAAGACTTGGGCAAGGAATTAAGGATCACATCCTTATCGAGCTGCTCGTATAGGGGAAAGTCTGGCTTGCTAAGGTGCTCAATCATCTCGATCATATACAGTATATGATTGATGACTGAGGTCCCATCCCTCATCCAAGCATTGAAAATGATACGACATATTTTGTGCCTTTCAGCATCATCCGATGTGCCAAAGGAGTTGTTCAACATTTGAAGCATCTTCTTTAGCTAGGCATTTTCAAACTTCTGGCTAAACTCGTCGTTCATTACCGCCAGTATTATACATCGAATGGTGGTGCGGTCATTGAGCCACTTCTGATAAGTGTCTCGGACTGCTCTCCTAGCATTCAAGGCTGGCTCCTCAAGTGCTGGATTCATTATGACATAAAGGATCCGCTCATGCTTCAAGATGATTTTCAACTTACGATACTAGCTATCGTAGTTGAGTCCCATTAATTTATCATTATCTAATAATGATCGGAGCAACAGGTTAGTGGACATTTCTGCATAACAAGAAAAATCAAATCTAATTAGTATATGAATCAATTATCCTAAAGATTTGGACATTAGTCTAAAGGTTCTCCCACTATTTTATATGAATTAGTAGCATCTACCACCAATTTGAGAAATTACTTTAATTCCTTAGTGGATATTAGAATTCACACAGACTACATACGAGTTCAACTTTGGTTGGTCAACCCATATGCACCTATGGGTAGGTTCAAGATCAATTATTTTTCTAAATAATTTTTAGTAATATCAATTTTGCCTCAGAGATCTAATCAGTAGACTTTGGCCTCCATTGAAAAAATCCAATTAGATCCAACCATTAACATAACCACATTTGGTCTTATCTAACCAATAAATGATCAGGCCCGACTTTGGTCGACCAACCTAACGACCATCAGAAAGAATTAACCAAATCATTATTTTATGAATGATAATTTCATTAGTCATTAAGCACCAGGCCTTTGGGCCTCTAGTGATTATCAAATTAATGAACCTATTATCACTCAACTTAATGAAAGGCTATGATTTAGTTATCTATATAATTATTTTATTTTTAAGGATCTAATAATTTTAGAGGATTTAGTTAACATATTTATGAAAAGTGAGCCAATTTCAATCCCCCCTCTGACTTCACTAAGTAATATCAAAAAGATCTAATCTAAGCTGGCATTAGGAGCACCTAAATTAGTCAGACTGATTTACCTAATTGACATGGGTGAGCCTGAATCACCAAATGATTTAATCAAAACCTAACTCACTAGGATGGCTAGGTAAGTGAGATCAGTGGAAGGGATATGCCATTAACTCATCAAAGACTGAATCAGTGCGAGTAGCTTCCAATTAAAGACCACTGATCAAATTGCCAAACTTACCTTAGACACCATCTGATTTATTAGTTTTAATTTGACCAACCTAGTAATTTTGGATTCGACCGCATAGCCATAAATCAAATCCATTTGATCCTCGTTAAAGGCATGGACTTGACCAACTACAACTATTGTAATTGAGTCTATAGAGTCCTTGACCTAATCTAAATTAACATTTAATTAGATTTGATCAATTACTCTAATTTAGTCCATGCTTTAACTAAACTTAGGTCTAACCTAATTTATGAACCTAATTCAACTAACCCAATAATCCATATTTTATGATTAATGACTTAGAGTCTTAATTCACAATTCTAGATACTAAATCATTATACTTAATATTTAATTAAGTTTATGGGCAGTGGATTAGGGTTTGATATTTTAAAAAATATTTTTTAAATTTTTTAAAAAAATTTTACAACTTAGTGTTATTCACCAATTGAATCGACTCATTTTAAAATTGAATCGACTCAATTCACAAATAATACTAGTTATAGGATTTAATCTGAAACTATGTACACTACATAATACTAAACCATGAATCAAACTTTATCTAATTATGCATTCATGATTATAAATCAGATTAAAGTCTAATATAATCATATCATAAAAATATTAGATCAAATCTATGATTTTATGATTAACGATATAGATCAGCAACGTACTAGAATAATCTTTCTACTATAGGAGGTAAACCTACAGTAGGACAATCTGTAGTCCATGCGATCTAGATTTTAATTTTTAAATTTAATTAATCAAATTATTAGATTAATATTTAGATCAAATCTAAATTATCAATCTAAAATATGCAAGCATATCATATTTAGCGAACCTGCTCTGATACCATCTGAAGGAAATTGTGCAAGGTTTAAGCATGCATTTTTGAAATATTTTTGAATAAAATAGCAGCAAAAGTAAATATTAATCTAAAATTAATACTATGCATGCATTAATCATATCAAATAAACCCTACTCAGGATCTAAATATACTAATATATGATAGAAAAATAAAATACATTCGATCAGCAAATCGAATCTACTGATCAATACGAGTTCAGAACTTGATATCTTTTTATGGGTAGCTGATCTCCATGATCTGAATTCATCAAAAAAAGTTGTGGTATTATGCTATAGCTGCAAACTCATTCAGCCTCTACGGATGGTCCATACGGAGCTCCTGATCCCGACCAGCTCCATCGGAGTGCTAGCTCCTCGCTGGGGCCTTCAATGACTGATCACGATCGATCCGATCGATCGTATACTTTTTGATTTTTTGAATACTCTAAAAAATTAAAACATAAATATTGGAGGATGATGAAGAGGTATTTCAAATTTGGTCATGATCTGATACTCACAGCACTCAATCTCTCGATCCGAATCTAGATTTCCAAAACTAGAATTTCACTCAACTGAAAAATCTTGACACGCTAAAAATTCTATCACGCCCTCTCTGTGTGGAGTTTTTCCATGAAATAAATTTTCTTGGAAAGATAACTTTTAGATCTATAAACTCTATTTAGATCATATCTAAAAATTAGGTATCCTTAGAGATAAAAGTCAGAAGAGAAGAGAGGCATGAGGGAAAAGTAAAGTGCTGTAGGACCCCATCTAAAATTTTTACCACATGCCGAAATATCTAGAAATTTTTAGATATGATCTAAAACTTTTAGGCATGAGGGAAAACTCCAAGATTTTTTTTACTCAAAACTAATGCCCAATCACTCTAAAATTTTTACCACATAATGCTAACCCCATCTTATGCATGCACAAAAAATCTCATAATTTATTGATGTGAATACCATGGGAAAACTACATGAAAAGAGATAAGGGTCGAGTAGTTGGGAGGTTTTAACCACTCACTTGATTTCAAAATCAAATGAACCACTTATCCTTATCCAATGCCTCCTCCCATGTATTTAACATTTAGAAGGACTCTCCTTCTGTGTGCGCATATTTTTATTTCTCCAAAAAATATTTGACAAACAAAAGAAAGGGTGTGGGAAGTAGATAAGATTGGATTGATTCCAACCTCCAACAAACTGAGTTGAATTGAAAACTCAACTTACTTTAAGCTGATCAAACCCTTGGATCAGATCAAAAGTAGATAAGAGAGCGGGCATAGAAACCTTTTGGATGAGAGAAAAATTATGTACAAAATTTTGGGACGTGGAACAAGTGTGAAAAAATCAAAAATGGTGGGCGCATGGGAGAGTTTGAATTAAAACTTCATTTAACTTAGTCCTAATTGGTTTTAACCAAACCAATTAATCTAGATCAAATTAGACTAGGTTAAGCCCAACTAAATTAGGCTTAGCCTAATCCAATAAAATCTAAATTAAATTAAAAATTAATTACATTCAAATCCTGATCAAATCAGGATCAAAACTCTCATAGCGATTAAGTCATTTCATGAACTAATATGGTCAAACCTAATTAAATCAAATTCAATCAAACTTGATCGAGTCCTCATCGCTCAATCAAATTGAGTTAATCAATAATTAAATTACTAATTAATCCTTCAAAAATATTTGAGTTCAAATCGGATGGATTACCGGGCAACAGAGTTTCATCAACATGAAACTCCTAAAGAGTCCCAATCCAGTGGGACTCTTGAACCCAGTATTCTAAATGAATGAAACTCATGATCTTAGAGTCCCAGACTAGTGGGACTCCTAATCAGAGAGTCCTAGATGAGTAGAACTCAGAGTCCTAGTCTAGTGGGACTCTTGGTCATAGAGTCTCATTCCAGTGGGACTCTTGACTATAGTGTCTTAGGTCATCAAGACTCATGATCAGCCATCAGATCGGGTAGGAACTCTTTATGTATGTGATCCCATAGGTTTGAATCCTAAGTGATAGCATAGGAACTAATTTTCTATACCAATCGATGTGACCATCTAGTAATGCTACCCGACATCCGGATAGGTCAAAAAGTCATAACATAATAATGACGAACTTATGGAATATGGTTATCGTATAATTCATTCCCTTGATCACGATGCTCAAAAAGATGATTTAGAATTTACTGTCAACCCTATAATTCATCCATATTGTATTTCAAAATTTAGCGTCCATCATATGGACTATCCCGACTGAGGATTTGCTAAATTGAAACACAGCGATGCACTTGCTCCAACACTTGGAGGGATCAATCCCACCTTGACTCACATATCAACAAGCCAAGTACTTGACTGCACCTAGTAGCCTTCCATCATTAAATTAGAAATTCAGATAGTTCGGTACCTAAGTACAGTGAGTTGCTTGCAAGTCATTATGGTGGTCTCAGGTCTAAGGGACACTTATATCCATATTCTTCGGGGCTAATCTTGATAGAAGAAAAGCTCCAAAGTTGGTCACATTCAATGCAAATGTATCCATACATCTCACTTGCATGCTATGCCAGTGCCTCAACACTCCTTGGTTACGAGGACAACCAACCTATATGGCACACAACGACCTATACTCGATAAACATTATCATCCTAAATAACAACGTATCTTTTGATCGTGAATAATTTAAGGATTAAATGATAAATCCTTCTTTGTCAAATCTAGATAGTCCTAAGGACTTCATCATAACACAAGAGTTCATTAGAAAATAATAGAATTTATGATGAAAAATATCAAAATAATTTTATTATTTGATAATTCATATACAAGTATAACAAGTAGCACAACCGTCAATAGGCCGATGATTGACTTTGGAACATATTCCCAATGAACTTTCATATGAATAAGCTCTAGTGTATCTTAGCTGAGTTGATGAATATGTTGATTACTACTGAGAAATTTTGAAAAGTTCAAAAAGCTCAGTTCAGACTATGGAGCAGACTTCTATCAAAAGAAAGTCTTTTGAAAAGAAGAAAAAATCTACAAAGAAATAGAAAGTTGAGGGAAAGAAGAAGAAGGATGAGTCGAAGAAGGTCTCGAAGAAAGAAAAGTGTTTTTTCTATAACTCCAACAGCCATTGGAAGTGGAACTGCCCTACATACCTAGCCAGCTTGAAGAACAAGGAAGGAGGACCTTCGGGAGGTATGCTCGTCATTGAGACTAACCTTATGATTTTTTCTATATCCAGTTGGATACTTGACTCTAGTTCTAGTGCTCATTTGTGCACTTCTATGCAGGATCTTGAGGATAGCAGGAGGTTGAGGGAAGGCAAGATGATCCTGCATGTCGAAATGGAGCAAGAGTTGCTACTATGGCTGTTGGATCTACCCTCTTTGACTACCATCTAGATATATCTTAGTTCTTAGGGACTATTATTTTATCCTGCTACAAATAAAAATTTGATTTCTATTTCATACTTAGCACAAAAAAGTTATGTAATTAGTTTCTTTAAGAATCACTATACTATTCTTTTTGAAAGAAATAAAATTGCAAGTGGTTTCTTAATTAATGACCTTTATCAGTTACATATAGATGTTTTTATATATAATGTCGAACAAAACATAAATGTCATAAGATCAAAATGACCTAAAGATAGTATTAATAAAGAGTATCTATGGCACATTAGGCTAGGTCTTATAATCAAACATAGGATTAACAAATGGGAGAAAATCGAACTAATGGTCTATTGACTTTCGAGTCATATCTAATGTATGAGTCATGCCTTCAAGGCAAAATGACCAAGCTTGTCTTTATAGGACATGGGGAAAGGACCACAGACCTACTTGCCCTGGTACATATAGATGTATGTGGCCCATTTGATGTGCCAACTAAAGGCAACTTTATCTACTTCATTATCTTTATCGATGATTTATCTCGATATGGGTATGTGTCCCTAATGCGACACAAGTCTGATGCCTTTAAAAAATTCAAAAAATTTAGATATGAAGTAGAAAAGCAAACCAAAAAGTCCATTAAGATTTTTCAATCAGATCAAGGACATGAATATCTTAGTCAAAAATTTTTGGACTATCTCAAGGATAATGGCATAGTCTCATAATGGACTCCACCTAGATTGCCTCAACTCAATGGGATTTCAGAATGAAGAAACCAAACCCTATTAGATATGATCCAATCCATGATGAGCTTCACAAACCTTCCTAAGTTTCTTTGGGGACATAGTTTAATGACAGCAATTTACATACTGAATAGAATTTCATCAATACTATTCCTACCACACCGTATGAGATATAACATGGTAAAAAGTCAAGTCTAAGTCATCTCAAAATTTAAAATTGTTTGGCTCATATCAAGAGACAGTAGGTAGACAAGTTTGAGTCTAGGTCCCTTAGAGCTCGGTTCATTGGATATCCTAAACAGTCATTAGGATATTACTTCTATTTTTCGGAAGATCATAATGTAATTATGAGTCGACACACAATGTGATTATGAGTCGACATGCCATTTTTCTTGAAAAATAATTTATTCAAGATGGAGGCATTGAAAGACAGATCAGGCTCGAGGACAAAGTCTCCGAAGAGCAACGAGCAAAGGAACCTAAGAAATCCAATTAGTCTAAGCCAATTGATACACTACCTTCTATTAATGATAGTTGGCTCTGAGATCAATTGCTGTGTAGGATCCCTTGATGTTGTTGAGGCTGAAGGAAGAGTAAGGTCCACCTCCCTCCTCCAAGCTTGGAGGCGTGCCCCCTAGTGCACCTTGGCATGTGAGAGACCAGAGAGAGGGATAGATGTGGAAGAAAATGGCTCTATTGATCTTTACTTCTCATCTTTAGGATTTATAATCTACATGTATATTTATACCTATACATGGACCAAAATCCAATCTGTAAAAAACTTCTGAGGCTAACCCAGTTCGAATGCACTCACCCAAACCCATGTACACCCATGGTCTGATCATGCACTTAATCCCATAGACCAAAACCTAGTCCAAGCTCTAATTAGCCCCCATGAGACCCACAAATTAGGACCTCATAACTATGGAGGACTGAACCTCCACCATAGGACCAAACTGGTCCTAGCCCTAGGACTCACCATGTCCTAGTCTCTTGGAGCCAATACCCTAAATCCTCCCATGGTCTTCCAAGGTTTGGGAGCACCACTAATTCTAACACCTCCTCCATCTCGTAGGTCAAATAGGGTTTTCCATCCTCCTGACAAGCACTTAGGTACTATTTTAGAGAATATAGAAAAAATGTTCCTCACGAAAAATAGGATTCATAGTGATGATCCCAAAATCTATGATAAGACGATATTAGATATCGACTCCGAGAAATGGCTAGAGACAATGAAGTCAGAGATTGACTCAATGCACTCGAACCAAGTCTGGATCTTGGTAAATCTATCTGAAGATATAGTATCTATTGGGTGTAAATGAATCTTCAAAAGAAAGATAGGTACAGATAAAAATGTGAAGACATTCAAGGCAAGATTAGTAGCGAAAGGATATAGTCAGCATGAAGGCATTGACTATCAGGATACCTTCTCGTTAGTGGTCATGCTAAAATCTATCCACATATTACTTGCTGTTGCAGTCTATTTTGATTATGAAATATAGCAGATAAATATAAAAATGACTTTTCTAAATGAATATCTTAAGAAAGATATCTATATGGAATAGTCGCTTGGTTTCACTTCTTAGTGGTGATCACAAGGTCTACAAGCTGCAAAGATCTATCTATGGACTTAAGCAAGCATCTCGGAGCTAGAATACTCATTTCAATGATGTAATCAAATCATTTGATTTCATCAAAAATGAGAAGAAATCTTGTATATTCAAAAAGGTCAGTGGGAGTGCTATTATCTTCCTTGTATTGTACGTGGATGACATCCTCCAAATTGGAAATGATATTTCCATACTGACCTTGATCAAAGTATGGTTGTCTAAGAAATTTTCTATGAAAAATCTAGAAGTGGCATCCGTCATTTTGGAGATTAAGATCTATAGGAATAAATCAAAAAGGATGCCAGTTCTCTCATAGAAAATGTACATAAAGCAGGTGCTGAAGAGGTTCAGCATGGAGAACACCAAGAGAGAACTTATGCCCTTCAAACATGGCATTCATCTCTCCAAAATGATGTGCCCCAACATACCTAAAGAGATTAAATGCATGAGCAACATCCCGTATACTTCAATAATAGGGAGGCTCATGTATGCCATGCTATGTACATGGCCTGATATCGCTCATGTTATGAGTGTCACAAGCAGGTATCAGTCAAATCACTACTACAAAAAAGGGCTATGGCAGCGGTTCATAACTACTGCCGTAGCCCAAAAAATCGCTGTCATAGGCTATGGCAGTGATTTTCTAACCGCTGCTACTGCGGCCATCGTCATAGCTCTATGATAGTGGTTGTTGTAGTGGTTGTTTGAACTGCTGCCATAGATAGCCTATTGCAGTGGTTTATAAATCACTGCAATAGATTGACCTATAGCAACGATTATGTAACCGCTGTCATAGTTAATTTATAGCAGTGGTTACATAACCACTGCCATAGGTAATCTATAGCAGCTGTTTCTTAACCACTGCGATAGATCTAATGCAATGGTTGGCACAATTTGCATCAAAAATCTATGACAGCGGTTGGCACGGATATGGCAGCGGTTATAAAACCACTACCGTAGATCTTGCATAATTAAAAAAATAAAATTTTTATTTTTTTATATATTTTATTAGATAAATATAAATATATAACGTAAGAAAATATAATAAATATAAAAATTATTCTAAAATGCTAAAATTTTATTATCGAATAAAATTTATTATAATATTTTTTAAAAAATAAAATACATCAAAAGTCTCCTAAATCTACATCATCATCATCGTCATCGAAAGCTGAAGTCGGAGCCGGAGTTGGAGTCGGAGCTGGAGCTAGAGCTGGAGCTGGAGTCAGAGCCGGAGCTAGAGCCAGAGCTGGAATATGGGCCAACATATCCTCAAAGCCCATGACTTCAAAATGTGCACTGAGCGTCAACATCATGTCTCTTACGATGCCCTTCAAATGAGATTTACACTCCTCAGCCCGATCTACCCACATCGCAGCATGATCTACCCGTGCCAATGCCTCCTCAAGCTCCTCTCAGTTGACAACATTGAAAGTCTATGAGGAGATGCTCGCCTTGGATCAGTAGCTCGTCAGTGTGTGTCCGAGCCTACATCGAATCCTCCTAGAGTGCTTAGGCTCCAAGACCTGAGACAGATGGTCTTGGGGCTCAAAGGTATCCGGGCCCTCACTCGTGAGCACATCTAACTGATCATGTAATTATAAATTAAAATAAAATTTTATAAGAAATGCTATAATACTAATCATATATACTAATATATTTAATACTTACAAAAATACGCCCGATCGCGGCATTCATCGATCTGCCCATCTTGTCCGTGTGGCTGGATCGAAAGATCTTACTACAGCTGGACATCACTCCATCTCTCATCAGCTATAATAAAGAATAAATTTATTAAAAAGATGATAAAAATATAAATTAAATTTATCTAGTAAGATTTAGAATTAACTACCTCTTTATGCACACGATTGAACATAGACTCACGGCCTAAAGTGTGCGCATACTCCTGGGCTACACGACTCGTCCGATTCTGATGGAAGGTAGCCTAACAAGTATTCAAATAAATAATAAATATTTAAAAAATATTTAAATAAAACTTTAAGCATATTGAAAAATTCAAAAGTTATAGAACAAGCTCCACCGAAGTATCTTATCGGTGCTCGAGCCATCCTCTGTGGAGCTTGATCTTGTAACTCCGGTATAACTCCTCAATCTTCTTCAGTCAGACATCTTGAGCCCTCTCATGATTAGGAAAGTCATACATCCTCTACATAAATTTATCAAAAATTAATTACAAAATTATTCTAATCAAACATATATAGTGTAAACATATAAAATGCATAAATATAACTAAGATGCGTGTACTTATCCATATCTCCTTCCATACCCGATCCCTGATGGCATCATCCATCAAATGCTAGTCTCTAGGCTCTATGGGAATGATGTCCAACCACCTCATAAGCACTCCAAAAAAGGAATGCATCTTCCGCGCGGTCTTCCCTAATGTCCTCCCCTCCGCATCATAATAGTCCATCATCTGATGCTGGCAGTTTCACACGTGGGATCATGAAATGTCTGACTGGATGATGCACCTGCAATGCAAATACATTATACAAATATATAAGTGTACAAATACTATATAAAAATAAAGTTGTGCTAATATAATAAAAATGTACACTTAGATGCCTACGTAGTAGCATATGCCTCAGATATGGACGACGGTAGAGGCTCAGCTATCGGTGAAGTAGATACCGCCAGTGGAGTAGATGCCATCGGCGGAGTAGATGCCAGTGGTGGAGGTCTCTGAACAGTCGATGCTAAGGCGGATGGAGTATGCTCTGACTGCTCCTCAGATGCTGAACTGTGCATAACCCATCGAGAGGCAGGGGTGAAAGCTAGATGGCATTTCGATGCCATCGTGACCTACAACATTAATGAACATTAGTCAATATAACATGTTGAACAATAATATTAGTATAGCATCAATAAGTAGTCTCTAATATGTACACTAATCAATTGATGGGTCTATCATTATGTAATGCAATAAACAAAAGCAACATGATATAAATATCCAAAAAATGTTATGTAATAAATTCTACAACATGAATTACATTCATAAAAAATTAAGGATGAGCAACAGTCATAGATTCGATCTCTTGCGCGAACCTTAGTGTTAATCCAGAAACCTAAAAGAAGAACAAAGTAGATGATGGTGGCACCTTAAGGCTTAAAGTTGGAATCTTAGACATATCAAATTCTATTCACTCGAAAGTTGAGCTAGCTTCGTGCCTGAGACAGCCGGCTCCATGCCTGAGACATCCAGCTAGGGTCCTCCCCCAGCCAGCTCGATCACGGCCCGAGCCAACTCGACTACGTATTCGAGCCAGCTCGGCTGTGTGCTGTCCCCTCGATCACTACCTCTCTCCCTCTCTCGATCTCTCACACCAGCAACGGCGGCGAGGCCAAACCCCTCTGATGCGGGATAGCCTAAAAAAAAGAAAAGAAAACACAAAAAAAAAAGAAAAAGAAAATACAAAGCTTCCTTTCATTTGTCAACAATAAATCACGTCCGACCGTGGCACATTATTCTCAGGACAAACAGTATAGTTGCCTATACTCTGCTCAAGAGGTGTGACTGATTGACATGGGACTAAAGCACGATCAATCTAAATGATGCTGATGAATGCCATTTTAGAGATCAATAAATAACTAGCAATAATAAAATAAATAGATAGATAGCAGAAATTAAACATGCTCATGAATAATTACAAAAAGAAAAATATAAATGGAATGAACGATAGCAAGAAATTAAGCCTGCAAGAAATCTAAAAAAAGATAAGAAGAATCCGGATCGTGGTAGTTAAGAAACTATCCTGATTATGGCTCTTAATCTTTTAACCAAATAGATCTATCGATAAAGAATTGGGTCTTTACCAACATCAAATCTAAAAAAAAATAAGTAAAAAAAATCAAAGATCAGTTGAGAAGGAACGAAGGTCCTTGTCAATGTTTGATCTATAGAATAATAGATCACTCTTTCTCTCTCTATATGATAGATAAAAATTTTTGAGGAGACAGATCTTCTTTTGATGGAATAAGCTTATGTAGGTAGATGGCAAAGACAAATCGAGGTCGTAAGAACACTGAATCTCAAGAAAATGAAGATTAAAGAGATAGAAAAAGGTGGGCCTCACACCCTCCCCTCGTGGGACAATTTTGGGTCTCACACCCTCTCCCTCTCGGAGCGACCAACACAAGTATTTATGGGAATTGTAAATTGATTCATTCATTCATTATCTCATTCATGAAAGATACATGGGTTTATATAGAATCCTAGAGGTCCTATTTCTTTAGGAATCCTATTTTTCTTACAAGAAAAAATCAACCCTCCCAACAAAAAAGTAAAATATTATGTATGGTTTCCAAATACAATAATATATCATATCTATCTTTTATGGAACCATAGAAAAGAAATCAGTCTTTTAACAAAATAAGTAAAAAATTAAGAACTCTTAAGAAATCCTAGAAAAGAAAAGGAACTCCATGTAGGTGCTTGATGCTTGACACAACTTGGCATGAGGATCCTTAGGCATGGCATATGCTGGCGTGTGTATTTCCTCCCTAGGCGTGTGGAGGGTGGTGGCTCCAAAGATGACGTGGATCAAGCTTGCTTCTTTATGATGGTCTCTTTCCAAATAAGGCTCAATCCAAAATAAACCCAAGTATGGTCCTATGGATCCAAAACTAAATGCATCAAAGGAACTAATTGATTAAATCAAAAGGACTAGAACAAAATAACTAAAGTAGAATTATTCTGATATGGCTTCTTCAATCCAAATTGAATCTAAATTATGTTGCCGACTTCTGTTGGCTCTGGTGTCCGCACCAATTCTCTCAGGGTGGGGAGAACTCAACCCTATCGAGTGGGGGTCGATTTTGCTCTGGTGATGTTCAAGCAAATCGGGATCAATACGCTGCAGCTCTTCTCGAGTGATCCAGGTATCCTCGGACTCTGGTTGACCTCGCCATCTAACTAAGTACCGCTAATAACCTCAACTCCAGATGGAGATGATCTGCTCATCTAAAATTCTCTCAATCTGATCATGCATTGACATTTTGGCCGATGGACATTCAAAAATAGGCTCTCTCTCAAAGGTTGGTTCAGGCTTAAATGGCTCACTAGGTATCCAAGTTGGCTCTTTATAAGCGATGAGATCTGCAACATTAAAAGTAGAGCTAATCCTAAAATCATAAGGTAAGTCCACAACATATGCATTTGGTCCGATATTCTTTAAAATCTTAAATGGACCTGCTCCTCAAGCATGTAACTTCTTGACGGTTCCTAGTGGAAATCATTCAAGCCTCATTCGAACCATCACATAGTCTCCTTCCGCAAACTCTTAGGCACGTCGATGAAAATCTGCATTCTATTTATAAACTTTATTACTAATACTAATGTTTTTTACTGATCTCTTTATGTAAACTCTTGACATGCTGTGTAAATGACTCTACAGATTCAAAAATTCTAGCATGCATGGGTAGTGGGATAAGGTCTATTGGTTTTCTAGACTGATATCCATGAACTACTTCAAAACGACTCATGCCAATGGACCTATTAATAGAGCTAATATATGCAAATTCATCTTGGGGCAATAAAAGATCCTAGTTATCCATATGTTCCCCAATCAAGAAATGCAATAAATTTCCAAGACTCCTATTGACCACTTCAGTCTAACCATCTGTTTGTGGGTGAAAGGCAGAAGAAAATTTTAATTTTGTGCCTAGAAGGTGCCATAGGATTTTCCAAAAGTAGCTCATGAATCTAACATCCCTATCAGAAATAATGGTTTTGGGTAATCCATGCAATTTAACAATCTCATCAAAGTATATTCTTGCAACTTTTGAAGCGTTCGATGTTTGGCAATAGGGCAAAAAATGGGCCATTTTTGAAAACCTATCTACAACCACTAGAACTGAATCATGCTTCCTAACTATCTTAGGTAAGCCTAGAACAAAATCCATGCTAATGTCTTGCCAAGGACAGTCTGGTACAAGTAAGGGTGTGTATAAGCCTGTGTTCTATTTTTTTTGCTTGGCCATGGCACACGTTCTACACTAGGCAATAATTCGAGCAACATCTCTTTTTAGGCTTGGCCAAAAGAACTGAACTTCTATCAATTCTATGGTTTTGTTCCTACCAAAGTGTCCAGCTAATCCTCCAACGTGTAGTGCCCAAACTAAAAAATTTCTTAAAGATGTACGAGGAACACATAGCCTAGCTCCTCTAAACAAGTAACCATCCTGAAGGGTATATTCACTGTAATCTCTAGATGGTCCTTTTCGTAAAATGATAAGTATGCTACAAAAATCTGGACACTCCTCATAATCTTTTTTAATCTTATCAAAACCAACAACCTCTACACTAATAGTGGACAACAAAGTATGACGATGACTTAGGGCATCAGCAATGCGATTCTCTACATCCGCACGATGTTTCAAAATAAAAGTATAGGCTTGCAAAAACTTGACCCACCTACCATGTCTACAATTCAGTTTCTTTTGGAAATTCAGAAATCGAAGGGCTTCATGATCTGAGTATAAAATAAATTCTTACGGTAGTAGGTAATGTCTCCAATATCTTAGGGCTTGGACTACCACATAAAACTCCTTGTCATAGGTAGAATACTTTAGTTTAGAATCATTAAGTTTCTCGCTAAAATATGCTATCGGATGACCTTCTTGACTAAGGACACCATCAATCCCAACTCCTGATGCATCGCATGCTACTTCAAAAACCTTGAAAAAATCAGGTAAACGTAGGACTGGGGCGTGGGTCATTTTGTCCCTAATATTTAGGAAGGCTCTATTGGCTGCTCTAGTCCATTCAAAACCTTCCTTTCTGATACAGTCAGTGATGGGAGTGGCTATGGTGCTAAATCCTTTTATGAACCTACAATAAAATATTGCTAATCCATGAAAACTTCGTACATCATGCACACTCTTGGGTACCAGCCACTCAACTATTGCTTTGATCTTTTCAAGATCGGCAGACACACCATCAGGGGTAACAATAAAATCTAAGAAGTTGACACGGTCCGTCATAAAAGCACATTTCTTAGAATTGACATATAGACTTTCTATTCTAAGGACTTGGCAGACTTTTCGGAGATGATCTAGATGGTCCTCCCTAGTTCGACTATAGATCAAAATGTCATCAAAGTACACAACTACAAACACTTCCATAAACGGTCGTAGTACTTGGGTCATCAATCTCATGAAAGTATTAGGGGCATTAGATAACCCAAATGGCATCACCATCCACTTATATAAACCATCTTTCATCTTAAAAGCAGTTTTCCACTCATCTCCTGGTCTAATCCTTACTTGATGGTAACCACTCTTGAGATCAATCTTAAAGAAAATAGTGGCTTCGGCCATCATATCTAGCATGTCATCTAACCTAGGAATGGAAAAACGATACTTAATGATGATCTTTTTAATGGCACGACTATCTATGCACATCCTCCATGTTCCACTCTTCTTTGGAGTCAATAGTGCAGGAACTGCACGAGGACTTAAACTTTCTCTCACGAATCTTTTTTTCATCAGCTCTCCAACTTGCCTTTATAGCTCAGCATGCTCAGTGGGGTTCAACCTATAATGAGGCAAATTGGATAGGATAGATTCAGGTACCAAATCAATGGCATACTGAATGTTTCTCATGGGTGGTAAGTGATCTGGGAGATCCTCAAGAAAAATATCATAAAATTTACTAAGAATGCTGACTACTTTCTTGGGATGATCTATCTTAGGATCCTCACGAACTTCTCTCATAGCAATCATCCAAATTGGTGATCATGTACTCACGGTCATCTCTAATTCCTTAGCACCTATCAGATGGAGGCTTTTCTTTTTGATGTTTTCTTTTGGTCCATTGCCTATCTTTCTATTGGTAGCCTTAGGTGGGGAAGGATTGATCGTGATCTTCTTACCCTTATGAGTGAAACTACAGGAGTTAGTTCGGTCATAAATTGTAACATCATTGTCAAATAGCCAAGGCCAACCTAATATGATACTTCTGACTTTCATGGGTAAGACATCACACCAAACATGATCCTAATAAGAATGGAGCTGGATGGGAACACAACATCTAAGTTTGATGGAAATAGAGGAGGAATCTATCCAAGACACACGGTATGGGCTGGGATGTTATATAGGAGCTAATCCTAATCGCTTAACCATATCGGTGGAGATGGCATTGATACAGCTACCTCTATCAATGATCATCTTATAAATTTTATCACTAAATTTTATGAAGGTATGAAAAATAGAAGTCCTACGTCAATCTTCACTCTCCTTAGTCTATGCTAGAACATACCTAATGACTCCAAGCCTAAGGTCTGACTCTGGTGCAACAAAACTTAGGATTTCCTCAATACTCTTAAACTGCTCGGCTAAGTCTGGATCAGCTTCATAAACTTCCTCCTCAATATTTTCTAGAGATTCCTCTTCTAATTCTTCCATAAAAAATGATCGGTTGGGACATTGTGCAGCAAAATGACCATAACCATGGCACTTGAAGTAGTGGGATCAAGAACTACTTCTCTTAGATAACTCTCCTGCAACTCTTTTTCCTTTATCTTCTTTTCTCATAATAGGATTTGTAGGTGGAGGTCCATTACTATGAGTCTGGGTAGTATTGGGTCTCGATCCAGAAGAAGTTACTCGGCAAGGTTCAAGACGATGGATGGTCAAATATCTAAAAAATCTCTCAAAGTCTAGGACAAGTTGATAAGCTTGTTCTAACGTGGTTACCTCTAACAAAAAAAGCTCACGCTAGATATCTTCTCGTAATCTAGCTCTAAATCTAGACAAGATAACAACCCTATCTTCAGTTACTCCACATCTCATGAGGTACTCATCAAATCTCGTGATGTACTCTGTGACTGATCTATTTTCTTGAGTAAGTCTCTGCCACTGATCTAAAAGTCTTTGTTGGTAAGAGATGGAAAGGTATTTTTCTCTAAGTTTCTCCTTCATTTCATCCCAGGTTTCTATCGGATCTTATCTTCTCTGGTTGAGAAGACATTCAACACTTTCCTAATAAAGTTGGGCTTGCCTAACCAACTTCATCCTAGCAAACCTAACTCTTCTTGCTTCAGACATTTTGTACCATCCAAAATAGTGGTCCATGCCCGATTCTCAATCTAGGTACTCTCTCAGATCTAGACAACCATCAAAACTTGGGGCTTCAATCTTTACATTCCTAAGGACATGCTCATCCTGATCGAACTGGTTATGATGGGGGCGTACTGCTATAGCTCGATCTTGGTCGAGGTTCCTTCTTCTCTGTCCTATAGGTAGTTGGGGAGACTTAGGTTCAGATTGTCTTTGCCTAGCTTCTTCTAGTATTATTATTCTTTCACTCAAGATTTTCATAAAATCTTTCATATCATCAAACTTCTCAGTCAGGGCATTAATGATGGCTGCTATATTGGGATCCATGTTGGTACTGGGTGAGAAAGTAGGACGTTGGTATTGGATACCTGATCTAGTGGTCATGCAAGTCCAGGATGCAGGAATAAGATGCAGTAAAAAAAAATACTAAAAAGTAAATTATAAAATTTAAATTATTAAAATTTAACTTGTAGAAATTTTAAATTATAGAATTTAAACTAAAGCCTTGACCAATCCGACTCTGATACCAAATTGATGCGGGATAATCTAAAAAAAAATACAAAGCTTCTTTTCGTTCGTCAATAATAAATCACGTCCGATCGTGGCACATTATTCTCTGGACAGATAGTATAGTTGCCTATACTCTACTTAGGAGGCGTGACTGATTGACATGGGACCAAAGCACGATCAATCTAAATGATGCTGATGAATGTCATTTCAGAGATCAGTAAATAACTAGCAATAATAAAGTAAATAGATAGATAGCAAAAATTAAACATACTCATGAATAATTGTAAAAAGAAAAATATAAATGGAATTAAAGATAGCAAGAAATTAAGTCCGCAAGAAATCCAAAAAAAGATAAGAAGAATTCAGATCGTGGAAGCTAAGAAACTACCCTGATTAGAGCTCTTAATCTTTTAACTAAGCAGATCTATCGATAAAGAACTGGGTCTTTACCAACATCAAATCTAAAAAAAATAAGTAAAAAAAATCAAAGATCAGTTGAGAAGGAATGAAGTTCCTTGTCAATGTTTGATCTGTAGAATAATAGATCACTCTTTTTCTCTCTGCATGATAGATAAAAATTTTGCAAAAGACAGATCTTCTTTTGGTGGAATAGGCTTATGTAGGTAGATGGTGAAGATGAATCGAGATCGTAGGAACACTGAATCTCAAGAAAAAAAAGATTAAAGAGATAGAAAAAGGTGGGCCTCACACTCTCCCCTCGTGGGGCAATTTTGAGTCTCACACCCTCTCCCTCTCAGAGCGACCAATATAAGTGTTTATGGGAATTGTAAATTGATTCATTCATTCATTGTCTCATTCATGAAAGATACATAGATTTATATAGGATCCTAGGGGTCCTATTTCTTTAGAAATCCTATTTTCTTTACAAGAAAAAATCAACCCTCCTAACAAAAAAGTAAAACATTATGTATGGTTTCCAAATACAATAATATATCATATCTATCTTTTATAGAACCATAGAAAAGAAATCAGCATTTTAATAAAATAAGTAAGAAATCAAGAACTCTTAAGGAATCCTAGGAAAGAAAAGGAACTCCATGTGAGCGCTTGATGTCTGGCACAACTTGGCAAAAGGATTCTTGGGCATGGCACATGCTGGCGTGTGTATTTTCTCCTTGGGCGTGTGGAGGGTGGTGGCTCCAAAGATGATGTGGATCAAGCTTGCTTCTTTATGATGGTCTCTTTCCAAATAAGGCTCAATCCAAAATAAACCCAAGTATGGTCTTATGGACTCAAAACTAAATGCACCAAAAAAACTAATTGATTAAATCAAAAGGACTAGAACAAAATAACTGAAGTAGAGTTATTCTGATATGACTTCTTCAATCCAAATTGAATCTAAATTATGTTGCCGACTTCTATTGGCTCTGGTGTCCGCACCACCCTCCCTCTCAGCTTTTTCATCTCTCCATCTCCCTTGTCGGCGAGGTCGGACCGCATCCCTCCCTCTCTCACTCTCTCGATCT
Source organism: Cocos nucifera (assembly GCA_006176705.1). Taxonomy (NCBI): domain Eukaryota; kingdom Viridiplantae; phylum Streptophyta; class Magnoliopsida; order Arecales; family Arecaceae; genus Cocos; species Cocos nucifera. The sequence goes on along the minus strand of QRFJ01001476.1, from coordinate 58,909 downwards.
CCCTCACAGCCAAGGTTGGACCCCATCCCTCCTAGTGATGCCGATGAGGTCAGACCCCCTCCCTCCCTCTCTCACTCTCTCGATCTTCCACTCTCCCTCTCTCGATCTCCCTCATCGGTGAGGCCGGACCCCTTCCCTCCCAATGATGGCGGCAAGGCTGGACTCCCTCCCTCCCGATGATGGCGGCGAGGTCGGATCCCTCCTTTCCTCTCTCAAGTACAGACCCATCAGGTATTCGGGTTTGAATCCAGTATTAGTAATTAAAATTGGATCCAAATCTGAATATCCAGATTTCGATCTAAATCTAACCCATTGATAAATCTAGTCCATAGCCACCGACATGGCACGACCCATGGCTACCACCACGGTACAGCTTAAAAACTACGGCATGCAGATAATTATAATATTTATAATAAATATTTATAATATTTATTATAAATATTCTATAAATTATTATAAATATATATGATTAATAAATAATACTATATAATTAAAAAAAAATTACTTGTGGCTATAGAAAGTGGGTCATACCGAAAGCTTCGAGGGTCGCTGGCGACGATGCTAGGGGAGGACGACGGCACTAGAGGTAACCTGTGAAACAAAAGCAAGATAGTGAGATAGAGAAAAGAAAGAAAGAGAAAAGAGAGAGAGAGCAGGGGCGATCGGGATGGAGGGCCAGGGGGAGGGGGCATAGTGATGAGGAGGCCGAAGGAGGCTTCGCACTTGACCGAAGGAGGGTCAGAATGGTGGTGGTGGGGGGGGTGGGGTTTTGTAGGGGTTGAAGGAGGGTGAAGCAGGGCTCCTCGAAAGGGAGGTTTGGTTTTCGCATTGGGGTCGGAGGAGGATAGAGTGTGGGGGAGGGGTTTCATGGGAGACGACGGAGGGTCGAGGGTGAATGGGGGTTCGTCGAAGGAGGGTTTGCTGGGGACCGAGGGAGGGACAAATGGGGGGACGGGGGGGTGGGGCTTCACGGGAGGCCGAGCGAGGGTGGAGGGGGGTTTGCTGGAGGGGGGGTTTCGTAGGGGGGCAAGGGAGGGTTGGATTGGGGTTCACCGAAGGGGAGTTTCGATGGGGGCCAAGGGAGGGTCGGATGAAGCGGTGGGGGGCCGAGTGGGGGTGCCGGGTGGCAAGTGGCGGAAGGGGCAGCCTGGGATGGGGGGGTCGGAGGGGGAGGGGGAAGGAGGGGTGGCACCAACCGAGGGGGAAGGATCCTAACCGACGATGAGAAGGAGGAGAGAGAGAGAGATTGAGCGTGCACGGGAGGAAAGAAAAAATTTGAAAATTTTTAACCTAACCTATGGTAGTCATTATCGAACCACTACCATAGATCTATGACAGTAGTTATCAAATCACTACCATAGATCCACAGCAGCGGTTACCCAAAACTACTGCCATAAATCTATGGCAGTGGTTCTATAACTGCTGCTGTAGATCTATAGCAGCAATTTTTGATAACCACTGCCATAGGTTGGAAATGATTTTTTTTTCTAAATATTATATAATTTTAAAATTTAATGCCCATCTTCACCATTCATTATCTAAATAATTATCATTAGAGTGTCGTCATAAAAGGTCGCCTCGATCCGATGGCCCTAGCTTCATCGATCAAAAAAATTTAATTTCGACGATCACGAATGATGATGCGATGATCTAATAGATGGATATCTTTGATGGATCTAAAAATCTACAATGATGATCTCGATGATGTTTGTAGCATACTATAAAAGTTTTACTTCAATCGGATATCATTATCATGGTCAATTTAGTATGGAATGATTTCGGTCGTTAAATTAGAAACAAGTGATCAAAGGGTTAAATGATGTTCGATTATGAGATAATTTTTTAGTTACATGATCTTTGTTATAATTTTAAATATTTTATATGGTGATGATAGTAAAATTTAAATCATTTTTGTATAAACTATTCATATTAAGCAGATATTGCAAATGCACGAGCATAACAATCAGTGAAGTTTCAGAATGGTTATCAGGAGATGTATAGTTTTAGATCATTCTTCATCTCACAAATTAAATTTTATAATCACCACCATAAAAAATAATTAAAATAGTAGCCAAGATTATTTATAAAAAAAAATTATCTCATAATCGAACACCGTTTGGTCCTTTGATCACTTGTTTATCATTTAAAGGTCGAAACTAATCTATACCAAAATTAACCAAGATAACGATATTCGATTGAAGTGAAACTTTGATAGTACGCTACAAACATCACCGAAATCATCATTATAGTTTTCAAATCCATCGGAGGTCTCCATTTATCATATCATCACATCATCGTTCATGGTCATCGAAATCAAATTTTTTTGATCGACGAAGCTAGGGCCATCGAATCGAGGCGATCTTTTGTGACAACACTCTAATGATAATTATTTAGATAATGAATGATGAAGATGGATATTAAATTTTAAAATTATATAATATTTAAATATATTATATATATGGCAGTGGTTATAATTAACTGCTATCATAAATTAGATTATAGCAGTGGTTCCTACTAACCGCTGCTATAGGTCCGACTTATGGCAGTGGTTACAATGAACCGCTGCTATAGGTTGACCTATGGCAGCAGTTTTTTGTAACCACTACTATATATCGGTCCTATAGTAGCGGTTGTAAAAATCGCTGCCATAGGTCCGATCTATAGCAGCAGTTAATGAAAACTACTACCGTAGGAGCTATGGCAACGGTTTCGAAAATCGCTGCCATAGTATGCGCTGCCATAGGCCACTTTTGTAGTAATGAATCCAAATGAAGAGTACTGAACTTCTATAAAATGTATCCTTAAGTATTTGAGAAGCACTCTAGGATATGTTTTTGATCTTTAATAATGAAGAACACTAGGTCCTGGGATATACAAACTCAGACTTTATGCCTGACATAAATGATCGAAAGTTGACATCTAGAAGTCTGTTCTTGTGCAATGGTAGTGCTATAAGCTGAAAGAGTTCCAAGCAGATGGTAATAGCAGACTCTACCATAAAAGTAGAGTACATCGCTGTCTCGAAAGCTGTAAAGAAGATATTTTGGTTCAAGAAGTTTGTCATAGAGCTCAAAGTGATGCCATTAAATGCTGTTCCTCTATACTGTGACAACAATGGCACCATAGTCCTAGCTAAAGAGTCGAGATCTCAGCAAAAATTAAAGTACATCGAGCAGTAGTTCCACCTCATCCGCGATTACCTTGAGAAGGGATACATCAAGGTCAAGAGAATCAACACTGCAGATAATACGGCTAATCCACTAACAAAGCTATTATGATAGCAGAAGATCAAGGCCCACCTTAAGAAGATGGGACTTAGATTTGTAGCCAATTGACTTTAAGTCAAGTAAAAGTTTGTTAGATGTGCACACTAGAAGCCAGATTGGCCGATACTTGTAAAAAAATTTCTAAGAATATTTTTATAATTTTAATTTAAAATTAATAAAATAATTATTTTTTATCATATTGTGTATTTAAAATGTCTGTGATACATCCATTGAGTTAACGGGCATGATAATATATATTCTTAAGAGCTAAGAATTTAAGATATGTGTTATCATAGTTAACTCATAAATTACTTTCAATTGTAGGATCATCATGAGGATGGTGATCGATCCGGAAGATTAGTGTATGATCACTTTTTTACGATAGATGAGTCTTGAGTCTATGATGTGAAGACATCGGAGTGAGAATATGGGTACTTATTAAGAATAAGTGTGAGCTCAGAAGTGGCACTCCCAAGTCTTGAAAACATAAGAAGACAGGTCATGGAAACACGAAAGCGAGCCGAAAGAAGAATCAGCCTCAATAACAAAAGTTTAGAAACTAGGTTGGCTCATCCTAAGACTGAGCCAGCTCAATTGAGAACTAGACTGGCTTAGTCCAGGACTAGGTCGACTAGATCTCAAAGAAAAATTTAGATAGAAAGAAGCATTTTTGGATTGTTGGCACGAAATACAATAGGATCGGCTGAGTCTAAGACTGAGCCGACCTAGTCGTAGGTTATTCGATCCAGTCGTAGGTTAGCCGGCTCAGTCTGAAACTAGACCGACTCAGTTTTCATGGGTTATTATTTTATGTACGTGGATTGTTTGGGTTTGGAAAGTTTTTCTATGAGCTTGGGCTTGACCATTTGTAAAGTATATATACTGAAAATAGATCAAAATTATAATGGTGCTGAAATATACTGAATAAAAGCTCTTTTCCTTTGGAAATGTCTTCTTCTCTTTTTCTCTATTTTTTGAATTATTTGATCATGCTTCCATATTAAATCTCTGAGAAGTACTTTCTTGTTGCTTGGCTAATCACCGACAGCCATGCCAATCCATGTGGGAAGAGCGCACATTCCCGACATTTGGTATCAGAGGGGTGTTGCATGAAAGAAAGAAAGACACCTAGGATTTACTATATCTAGGATCTATTGCACTAGGTTTTATCCTAAAACTTCTAGTTTGATTCATGATTACCTCTAGATTGAGGTGGAGATTGTTTACATGGAGGAATGGTGATACAGAGTTTGGAAAGAGGATCTAGGGCTTGTTAGATCTTCTTTGAAGGATAGTTTTACTGGTATGTGAGATCATGAAGGGTGTTAGGGATCTATTCTTGACTTGTTTGAAGTCATGGGATTAAGTGGATTCAAGATGGATTTTGAGAAGTTTGATGGCAAGGGGAACTTTACTCTATGGCAGCAAAGAGTAAAGGACTTGTAGTTCAATAGAAGATCTATAAGATCTTGACAAAAAAAAGATCAAAAAAGATCAGTGCTAAGGATTAGGAAGAGTTGGAAGAAATTGCTTTTAGCATAATCCGGATGTGCTTGGTCGATTAGGTTTTGCCCAAGGTTTGCATAGAAGCTACGGCAAAGGGGCTCTGGGAGAGACTAGAGAACACATACATGGAGAAGAACATAATGAATAAGCCATGGTTGAAGAAACAGCTATATAGTTTGAGGATGCCCGAAGGCGGAGATCTTGTTGCACATATCCAAAGGTTCAATCAGGTATATTATGAAGTGATGAGTTTGGATGTGAAGATCGACAAGGAGAATCGGGCATTGCTGCTATTATGTTCTTTGCCAAGTTCGTATGATGGTCTCATAACAACTTTAGTTTATGAAAAGAAAATCCTAAACTATGAAGAGGTTGTTGGTGTGCTCGATCAAATGAGCAAAAGGAAAAGATCTGCAAGGAAAACCCTAAGTCTGAGATCTTGACTATGAATGAAAGACATGGAACATCAAAGGAGAAGACAAGAGGAAAATCCAAGGGTAGGTCAAAGTCTCACGATCAGAGAAAGATGATATTGAAATGTTATAAATATCATCAGTCTGGATACCTGAGGAGAGATTGTCCTCTTTTGAGATCAAAAAAAGGAAAGGCCAGCAAGGAAGATGATACAGCTTCTATGAGTAGTGGAGAAGATCTGCTAGTTATATCAGATAGATCCATAGAGCACGATACTATGTGGATATTAGATTCAGTATGCTCACACCACTATACTTCTCATCGAAAGTGGTTTGCTACCTACTAGAAGGTTGATGGTGGAAGTGTCAGCCTTGGAAATGATCATCCATGCAAAGTAGCTGGAATTGGCTTTATCAGGGTAAGGATGTACAATGGGATCATTCGTACATTATCAAATGTTAGGTATGTACCAAAGTTGAAAAAAAATTTAATTTCTTTGAGCTACTTGAAGGAGTAGGATTATGCTTTTAGTAGTCAGGCTGGGAGTGGATGTCTAAAAATTTCTAAGAAAGCTTTGATGGTGATGAGAGATAGAAGACTGAGCAACAATCTTTACAGAATGAAAAGCTCAGTAGTAAATGATAGGGCTGAGGTACTAGCGGTGGCATAGAAGGAGCAAATTTTATATTAGCTATGGCACTATGGATAGGTCATATGAGTGACCGTGGGCTCACTGAACTAAGCAGAAGAGGTACGATCCCAGTCCTGAAAAAGGAGCGCACAGATCTTTGTGAGCCATGCATCTTTGGCAAACAGCATAGCATGAAGCTTCCTAGAAGTACTAAGCACAGTGAGGGAGTGCTGGATTTAGTGCACTTGGATGTATGGGGACCAGCTCCTGTATCAACTAGAGGTGGGGCAAAATACTTTATCACTTTCATTAATGATTTCTCAAGGAAGGTGTGGGTTTATCTGATCAGAGATAAATCAGAGATATTTGCCCGATTCAGAGCATGGAGAGCTAAAGTAGAAAAGGAGTCAGGGAGACAGGTGAAGTGTCTGAGGTCGGATAATGGAGGGGAGTATACTAGCCTAGAGTTCAAGAGGTACTGTGAGGAAAATGGCATCAAACGCCGTTACACGGTGAAGATGACTCCCCAGCAGAATGGTGTCATGGAAAGGATGAACCAGATACTGACCGAGAAGACATGGAGTTTGAGGCTGTAGACATCACTCTCAAAGTTTTTTTGGAGTGATGCTCTAATTTTTTCTTATTTTCTTATGAACAAGTCCCCTCTGAAGGAAAATCCTGATTTTCCGGACCAAGTTCGTTCAGATGTGATCAGATCAATAGATATATTTCAAAAAAAATTTTCTTTGATCCTAATCAAATTTGAGATATTTTAGATCTAATTATTATTATTTTAAAAATAAAATAAAATCTAGATAAATTAAATCAGATTTAATTTACCTTGATATGGGTAATCCTATTACCCATTGATGATCCTGTATGCAGCGAAAGGTTTTGGATGTAGCCATGCAAGTGCCTGGCCTCTATCGATATCCACTAGGACTAGATCTAGAGATCCACTTCTTCTCTATCACATCTCCAAAAATTAGATCTAGATCTAATTTGGAGGATCTTCAAAACTCCTTTTGAAGATCAGCAGTCGTCCTTTGCAGTAGTGCAGCCTTCAAGCTTTCAGTCGCCTTTCTTTGATCTGGATCGCACCAACCAAGCTCCAAAACTCTTTTGGACATGGAGAGGAGAGGGAGAAGGTGGGTTTGGCATGGAGGAAGAGGGGAGAGGCAGCCTTGGGGCATGGGGTTTGAATTTCTTAAACTTAATTTGAGTTGGGCGTAGGGTCTTATTTATAGACTAACTGTGATCCAACTCCTCTTCTTCCCAACCAATCACAACTCTTTGTGAAATCAGATCTAAATCTGATTGGTGGGAATAGAGTCCCCTGAATTCCTCCTTGGAGGGCACCTAAGACCAGTCAAAGTTGGTTCTGAGAAGAACTCTAATCCAAAATGAAGATGGAGTCCCTATCCAATAGGGACTCTTAGGCGCCTCCAACTTGGGCACACGCCAAAGGTGGCTTGGTGTGCGCCCTCTTCCTTTGGCGTGCGCCCACTTCCTTGCCAGGTTCTGGCAGGGGGACAAGCCCCCACCAACTCTCCAATAGGTGCGTGACATGTGGTCAAAAGTCAAAGTGTCAATGGTCAACATTTGACCAGTCAAAGGTAGACTTTTGACCAAAGTCAAAGAATAAGAAATGGCAGGTGATCAAAAATGGTAAGTAATATCTTACAAAATAAGACAACCTTTTCTAACTTGGACCACCTCCAGTCAGACCATATGAAGGCCTCTAATTGAGCACAAACTTCTTTGGCTCAGTCACGACAACTTATTTATGATAGCAAAAGAAGAACGTTAGGATCAATCGAGTGCTAGCACGATTTCCTTGAACCTAATTAAATCACATTCAGATCAATTGAGCTAGATCAGTTCAATTGATGATCACCAAATTCAAACCCTTGTTTGTGTGACCCAGTTAGGTTCAGTTCTGTATGGTAATGGGATATGTCATGATCTCTATCATCGACATCATCGAAACTCATTTCGATGGATCAGAACTCTTCTAATTCGAACAGCTAGAATGATCGATCATCTAAATCATTCTAATTGCTCCCAAAATCCATCAATGACACCTAGCAGTATTTGGTGGCAACCCATCAGAGCTGAATGCGAACCTCTTGGTGCAGTACCTGTGTGATTAAGTCCTTCTATCTTGAGCCCCGATCAGATTAGGGTTAAGGTAAACTCGTCAAACCCTAGTTTCTGTCATATGATGTAACCATTCAATTCGAGTCTGATATGAAAATCTAAATAGAAACTCTTTCTATTATTTCACTCTACCATGGCCATGGGCTTTAGGACTTGATTCTCATGATCATCATAGGGCTGCTCCTCTACCACCGAGGCAGATAGATTCCATCTTGATGCCATCCAGTTCCTACAATGAACATGCTATAGCCAACATACACCTCAGGGTTCCATATGGCTAGGAGACCGAGTAATGGTGTAGTCAAACTATAACACCCTCAAGGTGAACTGTCCATGCATCTCAGGTCAAAGAATCAGACACACCACTGCAGCATCGAGTCAGTCATCGACGAGAAGGTAGACTCCCTAATGACTACTTGAGGTGGTCATGCTCAGTGCCCTCGTTCTCTAACGAGTACCTGTACTTTTGCTCCGATGTCTCCACACCATAGACTCAAGACTCATCTACTAAAGAGAAGTGATTGTACACCAACCTTCCAGATCAATCACCATCCTCGTGATGATCCTATGGTCGGGAGCATTTTATGAGTTAACAATGATTATTCATATCTTAAATTTTCAACTCTTGAAAATATGAATTATCATTACCATTAACTCAAAGGATGTATCACAGACACTAAATACACATATGTGATAGAAAATAACCCATTTTATTGATTATAGTCAAAATTAGAATTTTGCCCCTAGAAGTGTATTACAAGTGTCAGCCAATTCTGGCTTCTAGGGCACATATATCTAACAATCTTCCACTTGTCCTATAGCCAATTGGCTATACGTCTAAGTCCCATCTTCTCAAGGTGGGCTTCGATCCTCTGCTGGCCCAACTACTTTGTAAGTGGGTCTACCACATTATCTATGGAGTTGACTCTCTTGACCTCGACGTAACCCTTCTCGAGGTAATCGCGGATGAGGTGGTATCGCCGCTCAATATGCTTGGATTTTTAATGAAACCTTGGCTCCTTAGCAAGGACTATGGTGCCATTGTTGTCGTAGTATAGAGGAATGGCATCTGATGGCATTACTCCAATTTCTGCAGCAAACTTCTTATACCAGAATGCTTCCTTTGCAGCTTCTGATGCAGCTATATATTCTGCTTTCATGGTGGAATCTGCTATCACCGTTTGCTTGAAACTCTTCCAGCTGACAGCTCCACCATTACACATAAATAGACTCTCAGATGTCGACTTTCGATCATCTATATCGGACATGAAATCCGAGTTTGTGAATCCCTGGACTTAGAGTTCTCCGTTACCAAAGATCAACATCATATCCTTAGTTCTTCTCAAGTACTTAAGGATATATTTCACAGAAGTCCAGTGTTCTTCACTTGGATTTGATTGATATCTGCTTGTGACACTCACAGCATAGGCTATATCAGGTCGTGTACATAGCATGGCATACATGAGGCTCCCTATTGCAGAAGCATAAGGGAACTTGCTCATGCATTCTATTTCCTCAGGTGTGCTGGAGCACATCTTCTTGGAAAGATGAATACCATGTCTGAAGGGTATTAATCCCCTCTTAGAGTTTTCCATACTAAACCACTTTAGTACTTTCTCTATGTACATCTTCTGTGAAAGTCCTAGCATTCTATTAGGTCTATCCCTATAGACCTTAATTCCTAGAATAAAGGATGCTTCGCCTAGGTCTTTCATGGAGAATTCCTTGGACAATCATAATTTGACTGTTGTCATCATGGGAACATCATTTCCAATAAGGAGGATGTCATCCACGTACAATACGAGGAAGACAACAGCGCTCCCACTGATCTTTTTGAAAACACACGATTTCTCTTCATTTTTTATCAAACCAAACATTTTGATCACATCATTGAAATGAGTGTTCCAGCTCCGAGATGCTTGCTTAAATCCATATATGGACCTTTGCAGCTTGCAAACCTTATGATCAGTATCACTGGATGTGAAACCTAGCGGCTGTTCCATATAGATATTTTACTCAAGATATCCATTTAAGAACGTCATTTTCATGTCCATTTGTCATATTTCATAATCGAAATAGGCTGCAACGGCAAGCAATGTGCGGATGGATTTTAGCATAGCCACTCGGGAAAAGGTATCCTGATAGTCAATGCCTTCGCATTGACTATAACCTTTTGCCACTAGTCTGGCCTTGAATGTCTCCACATTCCCATCTGCATCAATCTTTCTCTTGAAGATCCATTTACACCCAATAGGTACTATACCTTCTGATGGATCTACCAAGGTCCAAACTTGGTTTGAGTACATCGAGTCAATTTCTGACTGCATTGCCTCTAGCCATTTCTCGAAGTTGATATCAGATATCGCCTCATTGTAGGTTTTGGGATCATCACCATGAGCACCATTGCCTATGAGGAATGTTTTCTCTACTTCCTCTGAAATAATACCTAAGTATCTCTTAGGAGGATGGAAAACTCTTTCCGATCTACGAGGTGGAGGAGGTAGTGTTCTTATTGGCTCAACCTGATTTGGTTCCAATTGGTCCTTAGCTCATTGTACTTGTGAGACTTTCTCATCAAGCTTGATTTCCTTCCAATGCCGCTATCTTGAATAAACTATTTTTCAAGAAAGATGGCATGTTGACTCACAATCACATTGTGGTCTTCTGCAATGTAGAAAAAGTATCCTAATGACTCTTTAGGATATCCTATGAATCAAGCTCTGAAGGACCTAAACTCTAACTTGTCCGCTTCTTGTCTTTTGACATGAGTCAGACAACCCCAAATTTTGATATGACTTAGACTTGGTTTCTTACCATGCCATATCTCATACGGTGTGGTAGGAACGATTTTAGAGGAAACCCTATTTAGTAGATAAATTGAAGTCAACAATGAGTGTCCCCAAAGGAAATCAGGAAGGTTTGTGAAGCTCATCATGGATCGAACCATATCCAATAGGGTCTGATTTCTCTATTCTGAAATTCCATTGAGTTGAGGTGTTCCTGGTGGAGTCCATTAAGAAACTATGTCATTTTTCTTTAGATAGTCTAGAAATTTTTGGCTAAGGTATTCACCTCCTCGATCTAATCGAAGAATCTTAATGGGTTTTCTAGTTTGTTTTTCTACTTCATGTCCAAATTCTTTGAACTTTTCAAAAGCTTCAGACTTGTATCTCATAAGATACACATATCCGTACCTAGATAGATCATCGGTAAAGATAATGAAGTAGATAAAATTGCCTCTAGTCGGCATATTAAATGGGCTGCACACATCAGTATGTACTAGGGTAAGAAGATCTGTGGCCCTCTCCCCATGTCCAACAAAAGAGAGTTAATTAAAAATATGTAGATAGCAGTGAGTCAGGTCAAATCAATAGGAAAGGTAGTATTTTTAGATTTAAAATCTTTAATTTTTTTAAAAGAAAAAGAAAAAGATTTGAAAATAAAATTTGAAGTTGAAAATTAAAATTATGAAGTAAAAATTAAATTATGCAATAAAGTAAACTTGGTACTAAGATCTACTAGTTAGATCTTAGCATCTACTTGCAGGAAAATAAAAAGCAATAATTAAAATAAAATAATTAAATTATAATAAAAAGCTAAAATTAAAGTGCAATAATAAAATTTTTATTAATTAAAATTTTAAAATTTAAATACATAAAATTTAAAAAGAAAATAAAATAAAATAAAATAGCTTGATCTCTGATCTTGGATCGGCATGGATGGAAAGATGGTGTAGAAGTCCAGCTTTTTCTCTCGGCACCAATTGCCTCGAAGCAGCCATTAACCCAGAGCCTGACTTCACCCTATACCAAAACTTTACCTTGATCAAAGATGTTGATTTCTGAAGGTCTGGGGGTCCTTAAATAGATGTTAGAGGGCTGGAGGATTCTCTTCGGGGCAATGTGGGACTAAGGGCCATTTTAATCATGAAAATAGGAAGAAATCTGAGTGAAATTCAAATTAAAATAGCTCCTGAACAAATTTTGTTGAGTTCTTTTAATTCTGGCCATCAGATGGTGATTCGATGCTTCCAAAAATACCAAAAATGGATGTGTAATGGCCCAGATCAAGTTAGATTAAGTTCTGACTGTTGGATCACGCTTAATGGAGGAAATTAGGCCATTGATCACATGCTTGAGAGTCTGATCACCATCGGGAGCTTTCTGGACCATCGGATCGAAGTTGGAGTCAAGCGCTATCGTCCGATGGTGATCCGGATGAAATCAGAAACCAAATCATAGTTGGAATAAACCTTGACCGTCCGATCTTGATTGTAAGCAACCACCATCGCACAATCGCATATTTACTATTCCCATGGATCATATGGACCGACCGCACCGCACACCGCAACCAATCAACACCCCTGTTATCGAGTGAAAAGACCAGATTGCCCTATGAGCCATGATAAATTTCTATGGATCCTTTAAGGATCTAGGTCCACCACGTGGCAAGCTTTGATTCGCCCATTTTTGCTGAGATGGCGGTTCACACTGTGCTGTAGACCGACGGATGGCTTCTGGGCTTGAGTCGGCTAGCATGGCTGGCTTGGCGTGGTGGCTTGATCGGCTTGGCTCGGCACGTTTGGACACGCCGACTGCTGCGGCGTGGCGGCTTGAGCTGACTGAGCCGTATGTTATTTTTCATTTAATTTTTTTATTTTATTTCTTTAGAAATTCATATCTTTTTCATTTTAGCTTGATTTTACTCAAAACTTATTTCATTGTGATCAAAAAAATAAGCTCTTTCCATTGATATTAAAATTTTATTTTTTATTTTTATTATTTTTTAATTAATTTTTTAATTAATAAAAATATGAATTTTTTAAAAATATGTATCAACTAATTATTAATTCTTAAAAATAAGCATGAATTAATTGATAAATTGATGGTTTTATAGATAAATTTATGATACTTATCACACTCTCCAATTTAAGCTTTGCTCATCCTCGAATAAAGAAAGAATTTAGTTTAAAATATCTTTTAACTTTAGAGTTTCGAATTTTACCTAAGTAGTTTTCAAAATGGTCATTGATATTCAGTAGAGCTTAAGTGAGATATACCATTGGGATATTAATACTTATCAATAGAAAAATTAAGTAAAGAACATTAAGTTTTTCTAAACTTTTTCTAAATTATCCTATCTTTATCTTTGATTTGTCTAAACTTTCATATAGACAAGTGTATTGCTACTTTCGCCCTTCATTTATTATTTTTTATTTTTATATTATCCACTTTTTGACGTGAATATCATTGCTTACTTAGGCAATGGGATCCGATTACTCGATGGGAAACCTTTTTTTTTTTTAACGTTGTACTACTATGGAGTGTCTTAACCCCTTAAGCTTTCTATTTGATCTATGTAGCAAGTCTTGGGCCAATGACTCCAAAACCAGTTGACTTTAGGACATTAGGTATAGAATACCCCTAGGGCAAACTAGCTCGAATCAAATAGGCTATGAGTTAAGACTAGCTTTACAACAAGCTTCTTTGCCCTTTCCATCTTTTGATGCGAAACTCAATGCTTGCTTAGATAAAGAGATCCGGTTACTCAGTGAAAAGTACTTGAAAACTATTTTATTAAAATAATTTTTTTATATAAAGAAATGTATAGTTATCCTACACAAGCCCATAAAAAGTAAACTTTTCTTTGATGCTAGTAGAAATAATTAAAAATGCTCTAAGAAAAAACTTTTTATGTTTTGGACTTAATTCTTTGTTGAATTTTTTTAATACTTGATTCCTAATATCTCATAGATTCTTTGATCTGTGTATCAATTTTCTTTTAGAAATGCTTAGTTTAATTCAATTTTTAAGCATAATCAGGTGTCTAAATACTAAAAACTAAATACTAATTTTTTTAAGGACTTAAAATTTTAAAACTTTTATTTTTCTTTCTCTCCAACTTAATCGACATTGTCCTCAATGGAGAAGAAAAAATAAAGAGTGTAATAAAGAACATGAAAGAATACACCTGACTATATTTTTGGTCTAGCACATGCCTTTAAAAATTTAGGCTCTCCCTCCAACTTATTTAAATTATCCTAAAAAAATAAACTAAAAAGATAAATTAGATAAAAACTAAATATTGGATTGTCTCCCAATAAGCGCTAAGTTTACCGTCTTCAGCTAGACACAATGCAGCTTATTATCCTATGTCAAATATTGGATTGATAAATTTCAATGATTTTGGATTGCCAATCTCAGAAAGTTGATTTGTAATCCCATTATTGGGAACATCATTTCCAATAAGGAGGATGTCATCCACGTACAATACGAGGAAGACAACAGCGCTCCCACTGATCTTTTTGAAAAACACGATTTCTCTTCATTTTTTATGCAACCAAACATTTTGATCACATCATTGAAATGAGTGTTCCAGCTCCGAGATGCTTTGCTTAACATCCATATATGGACCTTTGCAGCTTGCAAAACCTTATGATCAGTATCACTGGATGTGAAACCTAGCGCTGTTCCATATAGATATCTTTACTCAAGATATCCATTTAAGAACTCATTTTCATGTCCATTTGTCATATTTCCAATATCGAAAATAGGCTGCAACGGCAAAGCAATGTGCGGATGGATTTTAGCATAGCCACTCGGGAAAAGGTATCACTGATAGTCAATGCCTTCGCTATTGACTATAACCTTTTGCCACTAGTCTGGCCTTGAATGTCTCCACATTCCCATCTGCCAATCAATCTTTCTCTTGAAGATCCATTTACATCCAATAGTACTATACCTTCTGATGATCTCACAAGGTCCAAACTTGCGTTTGAGTACATCGAGTCAATTTCTGCTGCATTGCCTCTAGCCATTTCTTCGAAGTTGATATCAGATATCGCATATTGTAGGTTTTGGGATCATCACCATGAGCACCATTGCCTATGAGGAATGTTTTTCTTACTTCCTCTGAATAATACCTAATAATACTCTTAGGAGGATGGAAAACTCTTTCCCGATCTAACGAGGTGGAGGAGGTCAAGTGTTCTTATTGGCTCAACCTGATTTGGTTCCAATTGGTCCTTAGCTCTTGTACTTGTGAGACTTTCTCATCAACTTGATTTACCTTCCAATGCCGCTATCTCTGAATAAACTATATTTTCAAGAAAGATGGCATGTTTGACTCACAATCACATTGTGGATCTTCTGCAATGTAGAAAAAGTATCCTAATGACTCTTAGGATATCCTATGAATCAAGCTCTTAAGGACTAAACCCTAACTTGTCCCGCTTCTTGTCTTTTGACATGAGTCAGACAACCCAAATTTTGACTATGACTTTAGAATTGTTTCTTACCATGCATATCTCATATCGGTGTGGTAGGAACGATTTTAGAGGAAACCCTATTTAGTAGATAAATTGAAGTCAACAATGAGTTCCCCAAAGGAAATCAGGAAGGTCTTGTGAAGGCTCATCATGGATCGAAACCATATCCAATAGGTCTGATTTCTCTATTCTGAAATTCCATTGAGTTGAGGTGTTCCTGATGGAGTCCATTAAAAACTATGCATTTTTCTTTAGATAGTCTAGAAATTTTTGGCTAAAGGTATTCACCTCCTCGATCTAATCGAAGAATCTTAATGGGTTTTCTAGTTTGTTTTTCTACTTCATGTCAAATTCTTGAACTTTTCAAAAGACTTCAGACTTGTATCTCATAAGATACACATATCCCGTACCTAGATAGATGATCGGTAAAGATAATGAAGTAGATAAAATTGCCCTCTAGTCGGCAATTAAATGCGGCTGCACACATCAGTATGTAAATAGGTAAGAAGATCTGTGGCCCTCTCCCCATGTCCAACAACAAGAGAGTAATTAAAAAATAATGTAGAATAGCAGTGGAGTCAAGGTCAGAATCAATAGGAAAGTTAGATATTTAGTAGATTTAAAAATCTTTTATTTTTTTAAAAAGAAAAAGAAAGAAAGATTTGAAAATAATTTGAAAGTGAAAATTAAAATTTATGAAAGTAAAAATTAAATTATGCAATAAAGTAAACTTTACTAAGATCTACTATTAGATTAGTCATCCTACTTGCCACGGAAAATAAAAAGCAATAATTAAAATAACAATAACATTTAAAATTCATATAAATAAGCTAAAATTAAAGTCTGCGAATAATCAAAATTTTATCACTTAATTACAATAATTATAAATTTAAATACATTAAAAATTTAAAAAAGAAAAGTTAAAATAAAATAAATAGCTTGATCTCTGATCTTGGATCGGCATGGATGGAAAGATGGTGTAGAAGTCCAGCTTTTTCTCCTCTCCAACAAGGACTCCTAGGCGCCTCCAACTTGGGCACACGCCACCCTTGGCGTGCGCCCTTCTCCTTGCCAGGTTCTGGCAGGGGGACAGGCCCCCACCAGCTCTCCAATAGGTGCATGACATGTGGTCAAAAGTCAAAGTGTCAATGGTCAACATTTGACCAGTCAAAGGTAGACTTTTGACCAAAGTCAAAGAACAAGAAATGGCAGGTGACCAAAAATGGCAGGTAATGTCTTACAAAATAAGACAACCTTTTCTAACTTGGACAACCTCCAGTCAGACCATATGAAGGCCTCTGATTGAGCACAAACTCCTTTGGCTCAGTCAGGACAACTTATTTATGATAGTAAAAGAAGAACGTTAGGTTCAATCGAGTGCTAGCACGATTTCCTTGAACCTAATTGAATCTCATTCAGATCAATTGAACTAGATCAGTTCAATTGATGATCACCAGATTCAAACCCTTGTTTGTGTGACCCAGTTAGGTTCAGTTCTGTATGGTAATGGGATATGTCATGATCTCTATCATCGACATCATCGAAACTCCTTTCGATGGATCAGAACTCTTCTGATTCGAACAGCTAGAATGATCGATCATCTAAATCATTCTAATTGCTCCCAAAATCCACCAGTGACACCTAGCAGTATATGGTGGCAACCGATCAGAGCTGAATGCGAACCTCTTGGTGCAGCTACCTGTGTGATTAAGTTCTTCTATCTTGAGCCCCGATCAGATTAGGGTTAAGGTGAACTCGTCAAACCCTAGTCTCTGTCATATGATGTAATCATTCGATTCGAGTCCAATGTGAAAATCTAAATAGAAACTCTTTCTATTATTTCACTCTGCCATGGCCATGGACTTCTGGACTTGATTCTCATGATCATCATAGGGCTGCTCCTCTACCACCGAGGTAGATAGATTCCATCTTGATGCCATCCAGTTCCTACAATGAACATGCTATAGCCAACATACACCTCAGGGTTCCATATGGCTAGGAGACCGAGTAATGGTGTAGTCAAACTATAACACCCTCAAGGTGAACTGCCGATGCATCTCAGGTCAAAGAACCAGACACACTACTGCAGCATCGAGTCAGTCATTGACGAGAAGGTAGACTCCCTAATGACTACTCGAGGTGGTCACGCTCAGTGCCCTCGTTCTCTAACGAGTACCTGTACTCTCGCTCCGGTGTCTCCACACCGTAGACTCAAGACTCATCTACTAAAGAGAAGCGATTGTACACCAACCTTCCGGATCAATCACCATCCTCGTGATGATCCTATGGTCGGGAGCATTTTATGAGTTAATAATGATTATTCATGTCTTAAATTTTCAACTCTTGAAAATATGAATTATCATTACCATTAACTCAAAGGATGTATCACAGACACTAAATACACATATGTGATAGAAAATAACCCATTTTATTGATTATAGTCAAAATTATAATTTTGCCCCTAGAAGTGTATTACAAGTGTCAGCCAATTCTGGCTTCTAGGGCACATATATCTAACAATCTCCCACTTGTCCTAAAGCCAATTGGCTACAAGTCTAAGTCCCATCTTCTCAAGGTGGGCTTCGATCTTCTGCTGGCCCAACGGCTTTGTAAGTGGGTCTGCCACATTATCTGTGGAGTTGACTCTCTTGACCTCGACGTAACCCTTCTCGAGGTAATCGCGGATGAGGTGGTATCGCCGCTCAATATGCTTGGATTTTCTGGTGAGACCTCGGCTCCTTAGCAAGGGCTATGGCGCCATTGTTGTCGCAGTATAGAGGAATGGCATCTGATGGCATTACTCCAATTTCTGCAGCAAACTTCTTGTACCAGAATGCTTCCTTTGCAGCCTCTGATGCAGCGATATATTCTGCTTCCATGGTGGAATCTGCTATCACCGTTTGCTTGGAACTCTTCCAGCTGACAGCTCCACCATTGCACACAAACAGACTCCAGATGTCGACTTTCGATCATCTATATCGGACATGAAATCCGAGTCTGTGTATCCCTGGACTTGGAGTTCTCCGTTACCAAAGACCAACATCATATCCTTAGTTCTTCTCAAGTACTTAAGGATACATTTCACAGAAGTCCAGTGTTCTTCACCTGGATTTGACTGATATCTGCTTGTGACACTCACAGCATGGGCTATATCAGGTCGTGTACATAGCATGGCATACATGAGGCTCCCTATTGCAGAAGCATAAGGGATCTTGCTCATGCATTCTATTTCCTCAGGTGTGCTGGGGCACATCTTCTTGGAAAGATGAATACCATGTCTGAAGGGTATTAATCCCCTCTTAGAGTTTTCCATACTAAACCTCTTTAGTACTTCCTCTATGTACATCTTCTGTGAAAGTCCTAGCATCCTATTCGGTCTATCCCTATAGACCTTAATTCCTAGAATAAAGGATGCTTCACCTAGGTCTTTCATGGAGAATTCCTTGGACAACCATAATTTTGACTGTTGTCAATCATGGGAATATCATTCCCAATAAGGAGGATGTCATCCACGTACAATACGAGGAAGACAACAGCGCTCCCACTGACCTTTTTGAAAACACATGGTTCCTCTTCATTTTTGATGAAACCAAACATTTTGATCACATCATTGAAATGAGTGTTCCAGCTCCGAGATGCTTGCTTAAGTCCATATATGGACCTTTGCAGCTTGCAAACCTTGTGATCAGTATCACTGGATGTGAAACCTAGCGGCTGTTCCATATAGATATCTTCCTCAAGATATCCATTTAAGAATGCCATTTTCACGTCCATTTGCCATATTTCATAATCGAAATAGGCTGCAACGGCAAGCAATGTGCGGATGGATTTTAGCATAGCCACTGGGGAAAAGGTATCCTGATAGTCAATGCCTTCGCATTGACTATAACCTTTTGCCACTAGTCTAGCCTTGAATGTCTCCACATTCCCATCTGCACCAATCTTTCTCTTGAAGATCCATTTACACCCAATAGGTACTATACCTTCTGGTGGATCTACCAAGGTCCAGACTTGGTTTGAGTGCATCGAGTCAATTTCTGACTGCATTGCCTCTAGCCATTTCTCGGAGTCGATATCTGATATCGCCTCATTGTAGGTTTTGGGATCATCACCATGAGCACCATTACCTATGAGGAACATTTTCTCTACTTCCTCTGAAATAATACCTAAGTATCTCTTAGGAGGATGGGAAACTCTTTCCGATCTACGAGGTGGAGGAGGTAGTGTTCTTATTGGCTCAACCTGATTTGGTTCCAATTGGTCCTTAGCTCATTGTACTTGTGAGACTTTCTCATCAAGCTTGATCTTACCTTCCAATGCCGCTATCTTGAATAAACTATTTTTCAAGAAAGATGGCATGTCGACTCACAATCACATTGTGGTCTTCTGCAATGTAGAAATAGTATCCTAATGACTCTTTAGGATATCCTATGAATCGAGCTCTGAAGGACCTAAACTCTAACTTGTCCGCTTGTTGTCTTTTGACATGAGTCGGACAACCCCAAATTCTGAGATGACTCAGACTTGGTTTCTTACCATGCCATATCTCATACGGTGTGGTAGGAACGATTTTAGAGGAAACCCTATTTAGTAGATAAATTGAAGTTAACAATGAGTGTCCCCAAAGAAAATCAGGAAGGTCTGTGAAGCTCATCATGGATCGAACCATATCCAATAGGGTCTGATTTCTCCATTCTGAAATTCCATTGAGTTGAGGTGTTCCTGGTGGAGTCCATTGAGAGACTATGCCATTTTTCTTTAGATAGTCTAGAAATTTTTGGCTAAGGTATTCACCTCCTCGATCTGATCGAAGAATCTTAATGGGTTTTCTAGTTTGTTTTTCTACTTCATGTCTGAATTCTTTGAACTTTTCAAAAGCTTCAGACTTGTGTCTCATAAGATACACATACCCATACCTAGATAGATCATCGGTAAAGATAATGAAGTAGATAAAATTGCCTCTAGTCGGCATATTAAATGGGCCGCACACATCAGTATGTACTAGGGTAAGAAGATCTGTGGCCCTCTCCCCATGTCCAACAAAAGAGAGTTAATTAAAAATATGTAGATAGCAGTGAGTCAGGTCAAATCAATAGGAAAGGTAGTATTTTTAGATTTAAAATCTTTAATTTTTTTAAAAGAAAAAGAAAAAGATTTGAAAATAAAATTTGAAGTTGAAAATTAAAATTATGAAGTAAAAATTAAATTATGCAATAAAGTAAACTTGGTACTAAGATCTACTAGTTAGATCTTAGCATCTACTTGCAGGAAAATAAAAAGCAATAATTAAAATATAAAATAATTAAATTATAATAAAAAGCTAAAATTAAAGTGCAATAATAAAATTTTTATTAATTAAAATTTTAAAATTTAAATACATAAAATTTAAAAAGAAAATAAAATAAAATAAAATAGCTTGATCTCTGATCTTGGATCGGCATGGATGGAAAGATGGTGTAGAAGTCCAGCTTTTTCTCTCGGCACCAATTGCCTCGAAGCAGCCATTAACCCAGAGCCTGACTTCACCCTATACCAAAACTTTACCTTGATCAAAGATGTTGATTTCTGAAGGTCTGGGGGTCCTTAAATAGATGTTAGAGGGCTGGAGGATTCTCTTCGGGGCAATGTGGGACTAAGGGCCATTTTAATCATGAAAATAGGAAGAAATCTGAGTGAAATTCAAATTAAAATAGCTCCTGAACAAATTTTGTTGAGTTCTTTTAATTCTGGCCATCAGATGGTGATTCGATGCTTCCAAAAATACCAAAAATGGATGTGTAATGGCCCAGATCAAGTTAGATTAAGTTCTGACTGTTGGATCACGCTTAATGGAGGAAATTAGGCCATTGATCACATGCTTGAGAGTCTGATCACCATCGGGAGCTTTCTGGACCATCGGATCGAAGTTGGAGTCAAGCGCTATCGTCCGATGGTGATCCGGATGAAATCAGAAACCAAATCATAGTTGGAATAAACCTTGACCGTCCGATCTTGATTGTAAGCAACCACCATCGCACAATCGCATATTTACTATTCCCATGGATCATATGGACCGACCGCACCGCACACCGCAACCAATCAACACCCCTGTTATCGAGTGAAAAGACCAGATTGCCCTATGAGCCATGATAAATTTCTATGGATCCTTTAAGGATCTAGGTCCACCACGTGGCAAGCTTTGATTCGCCCATTTTTGCTGAGATGGCGGTTCACACTGTGCTGTAGACCGACGGATGGCTTCTGGGCTTGAGTCGGCTAGCATGGCTGGCTTGGCGTGGTGGCTTGATCGGCTTGGCTCGGCACGTTTGGACACGCCGACTGCTGCGGCGTGGCGGCTTGAGCTGACTGAGCCGTATGTTATTTTTCATTTAATTTTTTTATTTTATTTCTTTAGAAATTCATATCTTTTTCATTTTAGCTTGATTTTACTCAAAACTTATTTCATTGTGATCAAAAAAATAAGCTCTTTCCATTGATATTAAAATTTTATTTTTTATTTTTATTATTTTTTAATTAATTTTTTAATTAATAAAAATATGAATTTTTTAAAAATATGTATCAACTAATTATTAATTCTTAAAAATAAGCATGAATTAATTGATAAATTGATGGTTTTATAGATAAATTTATGATACTTATCACACTCTCCAATTTAAGCTTTGCTCATCCTCGAATAAAGAAAGAATTTAGTTTAAAATATCTTTTAACTTTAGAGTTTCGAATTTTACCTAAGTAGTTTTCAAAATGGTCATTGATATTCAGTAGAGCTTAAGTGAGATATACCATTGGGATATTAATACTTATCAATAGAAAAATTAAGTAAAGAACATTAAGTTTTTCTAAACTTTTTCTAAATTATCCTATCTTTATCTTTGATTTGTCTAAACTTTCATATAGACAAGTGTATTGCTACTTTCGCCCTTCATTTATTATTTTTTATTTTTATATTATCCACTTTTTGACGTGAATATCATTGCTTACTTAGGCAATGGGATCCGATTACTCGATGGGAAACCTTTTTTTTTTTTAACGTTGTACTACTATGGAGTGTCTTAACCCCTTAAGCTTTCTATTTGATCTATGTAGCAAGTCTTGGGCCAATGACTCCAAAACCAGTTGACTTTAGGACATTAGGTATAGAATACCCCTAGGGCAAACTAGCTCGAATCAAATAGGCTATGAGTTAAGACTAGCTTTACAACAAGCTTCTTTGCCCTTTCCATCTTTTGATGCGAAACTCAATGCTTGCTTAGATAAAGAGATCCGGTTACTCAGTGAAAAGTACTTGAAAACTATTTTATTAAAATAATTTTTTTATATAAAGAAATGTATAGTTATCCTACACAAGCCCATAAAAAGTAAACTTTTCTTTGATGCTAGTAGAAATAATTAAAAATGCTCTAAGAAAAAACTTTTTATGTTTTTGGACTTAATTCTTTATTGAATTTTTTTAATACTTGATTCCTCAATATCTCATAGATTCTTTGATCTGTGTATCAATTTTCTTTTAGAAATGCTTAGTTTAATTCAATTTTTAAGCATAATCAGGTGTCTAAATACTAAAAACTAAATACTAATTTTTTTAAGGACTTAAAATTTTAAAACTTTTATTTTTCTTTCTCTCCAACTTAATCGACATTGTCCTCAATGGAGAAGAAAAAATAAAGAGTGTAATAAAGAACATGAAAGAATACACCTGACTATATTTTTGGTCTAGCACATGCCTTTAAAAATTTAGGCTCTCCCTCCAACTTATTTAAATTATCCTAAAAAAATAAACTAAAAAGATAAATTAGATAAAAACTAAATATTGGATTGTCTCCCAATAAGCGCTAAGTTTACCGTCTTCAGCTAGACACAATGCAGCTTATTATCCTATGTCAAATATTGGATTGATAAATTTCAATGATTTTGGATTGCCAATCTCAGAAAGTTGATTTGTAATCCCATTATTGATTTATTCACTATTAATTTTAGGGACATAATTTATGATCCCATTCTCAGACCCATGTTTATTAAGAATTTCTCCTATTTATTCTTCTAAAATGCTCATGAATTGAATTTTTGTATTAAGAGTTAAGTTTGATTCAATGGGTGCTGGAATGGTGATTAAAAGTAGGTTTAATTCTGAAGGTAAATTAATATGATCTTGTTTAAATAACTCTATTGATATTTCATTATGTATCTCTTGATTTTTGTAAGAAGAACCGGCTTCTAGAGTTGAAGGGAATAGGACATTAGGTTTATAAGTCTTGGGTAAATCATCTATTCTCATTTTTCTTTTTTCTATCTTATTTAAACTGGAACTAGCATCAGTACTAATTTCTAGCTTGGGTTCTTCTATGTGGTTAGTTTCAGTACTAACCTATTTTTCTAAATTTTTATTTTAGCTAGCATCAGTACTAACCTCTTTCACCTGATCTTGGTATGGATCCATAAGAATCCTATAGCTTTTAAGTTCAAAAATTACTTTGGTATTCTCTAATTGGAGATTCTTAAGTGAGATATTAAATTGATAACTTGGTCCAAGTAGTTGGTGGACATTAGGTGGGTTGTTTGAAATTGGTAGGCTCAGTAGTTGATCTAGTTTTCTCCTCATATTAGACTCAACTAATTATCCTATTTGAACTTCTAGCCTAGCGATAGATTACTATTGAGTCAGAATCAATTGTTGAAGTTGGTTAAATCAATCATCAGCTAGATTGGTCTGTTAAGGAGGTGGGTATGAGGGCTGATTATGATGTGGTGGCTAGAAAGGCTTACTAGGCTGACCTCTATTTTAAGTATAGTTCTGGTATTGAGGTCTATTCTGATAATTTTGCACTGATGGAGTTTGGGTCTGAGCCTGAGTCTGTTGTGATTTCCAAGAAAAATTGGGATGGTTTCTCCAACTAAAGTTATATGAATTTGAAAATAAATCATTAACCGGCTTGGAGTAGTCTTTAGCAGCTTGGACTTATTCTTGGATAAAAAGTGGAAACTATGTAGTCATAGGACATTCACTCACATAATGGGTTGGGCTAGCATAGATTGAACAAATCTTCTGATAATTAGAAGATGATGTGAATTGTGCAGAAGATTATTGACCTAGGGTTAGGACTTGATCTAATTTTTGAGCAAGAAAGTCCACTTTATTTATCAAATTTGAATCAGTCTTAGGACTAGATTCTAGATGTTTAAATTCATGGATCCCTGCCCAGGTTTGGTAGAAAGACAATGAAGCATGGTTAATTGAGTTTTCACTTAGGATTTCAAATAAGGTATAGGCTTCATCCTCACTCTTGTTCATGAATGCACCTCCACAGGATGCAGCTACTATCTATCTGTATTTGTCTCCTAAACTCTCATAAAAAGCTTGAACTATTTGCCACTTAGATAGACCATGGTGTGGACATTTTCTAAAAAGTTTCTTAAGTCTCTCCCATGACTCGTGAATCTGTTCCCCTGGAAGCTGAGCAAATCCAGTGATAACTCATCTCATAGTAATGGTTTGGCCTATGGGGTAAAACTTTTTAAGAAATTTACTTTGCAAGTAGCCCAAGTTTTAATTGGTCTCCTTATTGTGCCAAGCCAGTACTTGGCTTTGTCTTTTAATGATAAGAAAAATAATATTAGTCTAAGGACATCATTAGTTAAATTTTGAATTCTCACCGTAGAGAAGATTTCTAAGATTTCATCCAGATGTTTATAAAGATCTTCATTGGTGTTCCCATAAAAAGATGGAAGCATCTGGATTGTAGTCGGCTTGATCTCAAAGTGGGTAGCATGAATTTCAGATAATTGAATATAAATCGATGGGTTATAGATAGAAGAAATAAAGTATTCCTTTATCTACTTAGGTGGTTCTCTAAAATTTTCAGCCATTTGGTTATCGGGTTTAATACAATTCAGCCTTTTAATTTTATGGTTGGGTTCAACTAGATCAGGTAAAGCGATTTTCTATCGTGCATGCACGAGTGCAATCCTAACGTATGGTTCAAAAAAAAAATTTAAAATTTTTTTAAATTTTTTATTTTTTTATTATATTAGAAATTAATTATTTTATTTATTAATTTAGTTAAATTAAATTAAATTAAATTATTATTTTTAATATTTTTTAGTTAGTTAAATTTAATTTTTATTTTATTTTATTTTATTTTTAGAGAAGAAAGAAGAAGAAAGAAAGAAGAGTTCTAAAGAAGAGGTCTTAAGGAGTCTCAGAGCTAAGAAGAGAGAGAAGAATTAAGTTTAATTAGATTTGATGTTGAATAGTAATCAAGTTGGTCAATCAATCCTGACTAAAGATTATCCTAAATCTAGATAGCTCCTAACTGCCAAGGTCACCTTCAAGCCCTCTAAGTGTAGGATCAGCCAATCAACTAGCCAAGTAAGTGTAAGGTCGATGGAAGTCCCCCCATTGCTTGCCTTAGACACCAATTATGCTTGGCCGGGTAAGGTAATGGAATCAATTAGAAACCACCTTTCTTCGGGCTCAGTCATCCCTGAACTACTTTCATAGACACCAGTCAAATTGACTAACCCTAACCTGATTCAACTCTTAGGGTTTCTTGTCCTATTGAGCTCGAGTTTCTAAGATTAATGTCTAATTGATTTTGAAATTAAAGGCTTAGATCAATATAGGATGTTGGTTGGTTATTTGTGGGCCAAGAAAGGATGATCAAATTCCCACCTTATCTCATTTAATTGGGTTGTGCCCTTAATTTGGTTTAACATGAATATGCACAAAAAAATTTCAATCGAAGGATTCTATGCAATTTAAACTAGATGCATGCAACTAATTAAATTCTAAAAGGCTTACCTTGCCTCTAGCAATCATTAAAAAAAATAAAAATAAAAATAAAACTAATATGATGCATGCTCTAAGCAGTTAGAATTTCTAATCTTGTTATGAGATTTTTAATTAGATTTAAATAAATATTTTTTTAAAATTAATTTAAAAATAAAATAAATAAATAAATAAAATAAAATAAAAAGAAAACTAGGGTTAGGATTGATCTCATCAAGCAAAACTCCTGATTCTTTTTATTCTTTAATCTCTTTTTCTGCAAAATAAAAAAAAAAGTTAGCAAGCAATATTTATAAGAAAAAAAAATTTATTTATAATTTATTTACAAAAAAATCAAAGAGATCAAAAATTTAATGTCCGTGCCTTCTCTGACAATGGCGCCAAAAACTTAAACTTGATAGGAACGCGATGTAGTCGTTAAGACACCGTATTTATCAGTTTAATCCTACTTTTTAAAATAATTAAAAATATATAGATAGCAGTGAGTCGGATCGAATCCATAGGAAAAGTAGTACTTTTAGATTTAAAATCTTTGATTTTTTTTTAAAAAAAAAGAAAAGAATTTGAAAATAGAATTTAAAGTCAGAAATTAAAATTATGAAGTGAAAATTAAATTATGCAGAAAAGTAAACTTGGTACTAAGATCTACTAGTTAGATCTTAGCATCTACTTGCAGAAAAATAAAAAGTAATAATTAAAATATAAAAATTAAATTATAATAAAAAGCTAAAATTAAAGTATAATAAGAAAATTTTTATTAATTAAAATTTTAGAATTTAAATACATGAAATTTAAAAAATAAATAAAATAAAATAAAATAGTCTGATCTCTGATCTTGGATCGGCATGGGTGGAAAGATGGTATAGAAGTCCAACTTTTTCTCTCGGCACCACTTGCCTCGAAGTAGCCATTAACCCAGAGCCTGACCCTATACCAAAACTTCACCTTGATCAAAGATGTTGATTTTGGAGGCCTGGGGGTCCTTAAATAGATGTTGGAGGACTGGAGGATTCTCTTCTAGGCAATGTGGGACTAAGGGCCATTTTAATCATGAAAATAGAAAGAAATCTGAGTGAAATTCGAATTAAAATTGAAGGAAAAAACTGTTTTCTTGGATCAGGTTTGTTCAGATCTGATTGGATCGAGAGGCATATTTCAAAAAACTTTCTCTCAATCCAGATCAGATCTGACACTTTTCACATTTGATATTATCATCTGATAAATAAGAAAATTAAATTTGAATTAAAACTATATTAATTATATCTTAATTCTGGGTAATCTGATTATCCGTTGATGATCTTGCAGAAGCTTTAAGGTTCTTGATCTAGCCATGCAAGTGTCTGACCTCTACCGATATCCACTCAGGCTGGATCTGGAAATCTTCTCTTTCTCTTTCTTTTTTCCAAAAATCAGATCTGGATCTGATTCGGAGGATCCTTAAAACACCTTCTGAAGATCACTCATCGTCTCTGCAGCAATGCTGCCTTCTTCCTTTTTCGTCAGCCTTTTCTTGCCTGACTCGCACTAATCTGAAGAACCCAACTTTCTTGGGCATGGAGAGGAGAGAGAGGGATAGATGTTGGCATGGAGAAGGGAGAGGGGCAGCCTTGGGGTGTGGCTAGGAGAGAAGTATATGAAAAGTGGACACAGACAAGGTCTATTTATAGACTCTACTGCACCATGCAGTGCTGCAACACCCTAACCAATCATGTTGTTTCGTTCAATCAGATCTAAATCTGATTAGTGGGATGAGAGACCCATGGATTCATCCTAAGGTGGCACCTAAGACTGGTCAAAGTCTATAGGTGTGGGTCATCTAGTTTAAATCCAACAAGCAACCTGGAGTCCCATCTGTATGGGACTCCACATCCCTATCCATGGGTGCACGCCATCCTAGGCATGCATCCCCTTTCTTTCCAATTTTCAGAGAGCGGACAAGCCCCTATCTGCTCTCCAATTAGTGCATGACACAAGGGCAGATGTTCGAGGGTCAAAGGTTAACGTTTGACCAAGTCAAAGTACAAGAATTAGCATGTGATGAAAAATGGTAGGTGTTGTCTCAAATTTATCTCATAAATTAAGACAACCCTTTTCTGACTTGGACAAGCTACAGTCAGACTAGGTAAAGGCACCTAAGTGAGCATAAACTCTTTTGGCTCAATTGAGACAACTTTTATGATAGAAAAAGCAGAACTTAGGCTCAATCGTGTGCTAGCACGATTTCCTTGAACCTAATTGAATCTAATTCAAATCAACTAAACTGGGTTAGTCCAATTGATGATATTCAGATTCAAATCCTTATTTGTGTGACTAGTTAGGTTCAGTTCTGTATGGTAATGGAATATGTCATGATCTCCATCATTGACATCATCGAAACTCCTTTCGATGGATCAGAACTCTTTTGATTCAGACAAGCTAGAATGATCGATCATCTAAATCATTCTAATTGCTCCCAAAATCCACCAGTGACACCTAGCAGTATATGGTGGCAACCCATCAAAGCTGAAAATGAACCTCTTCGGTGCAGCTACCTTGTGTGATTAAGTTCTTCTATCTTGAGCCCGATCAGATTAGGGTTAAGGTGAACTCGTCAAACCCTAATTCCTATCATATGATTTAATCATTCGATTCAAGTCCAATGTGAAAACCTTAATAGAAACTCTTTCTCATTATTTCACTTCTGCCATGGCCATGGGCTTATGGACTTGATTCTCATGATCATCATAGGGCTGCTCCTCTACCTACCGAGGTAGATAGATTCCATCTTGGTGCAATCCAGTTCCTACAATGAACATGCTATAGCCAACATACACCTCAGGAATTCCGAATGGCTAGGAGATCGAGTCATGGTGTAGTCAAACTATAACACCCTTAAGGTGAACTACCGATGCACCTCAGGTCAAAGAATCAGACACACCACTGCAGCATCGAGTCAGTCATCAACAAGAAGGTAGTCTTCCTAATGACTACTCGAGGTGGTCATGCTCAGTGCCCTCGTTCTCTAACGAGTACCTATACTCTCGCTCCGGTGTCTCCTACACCATAGACTCAAGACTCATCTACTAAAAGAAGCGATTCGTACACCAACCTTCCAGATCAATCACCATCCTCGTGATGATCCTATGGTTAGGAGCATTTTATGAGTTAATAAATGATAATTCATGTCTTAAATTTTCAACTCTTGAAAATATGAATTATTATTATCATTAACTCAAGGGATGTATCACAGAC
This sequence comes from Cocos nucifera, assembly GCA_006176705.1. Taxonomy (NCBI): domain Eukaryota; kingdom Viridiplantae; phylum Streptophyta; class Magnoliopsida; order Arecales; family Arecaceae; genus Cocos; species Cocos nucifera. Next base: position 29,648 of record QRFJ01001476.1, on the reverse strand, counting down.
ACTAAATACACTTATGTGATAGAAAATAATTCATTTTATTATTTATAGTCAAAATTTTAATTTTGCCCTTAGAAGTGTATATTATAAGTGTCAGCCAATTCTGACTTGTAGGGCACACATATCAAACAAACTCCAACTTGACCTAAAGCCAATTGGCTACAAATCTTAGGCCCATCTTCTCAAGGTGGGCTTCGATCTTCTGTTGGCCTAATGGCTTTATAAGTGGGTCTGCCACATTATCTGTGGAGTCGACTCTCTTGATCTCGACATATCCTTTCTCTAGGTAATCATGGATAAGATGATATCGCCGCTCGATGTGCTTGAATTTTTGGTGAGACCTTGGCTCCTTAGCAAGGGCTATGGCACCATTATCATCGCAGTATAGAGGAATGGCATCAGATGGCATCACTCTGATCTTTGCGGCAAACTTTTTATACCCAAATGCCTCCTTTGTAGCTTCTGATGCAGCAATGTATTCTGCTTCCATGGTGGAATCTGCTATTACTGTCTGTTTGGGACTCTTCCAACTGACAGCTCTACCATTGCACAAAAATAGACTTCCAGATGTCGACTTTCGATCATCTATATCGAACATAAAATCCGAGTCTGTATATCCCTGGACTTGGAGTTCTCCATTACCAAAGACCAACAACATATCCTTAGTTCTTCTCAAGTACTTAAGGATACATTTCACAGAAGTCCAGTGTTCTTCACCTGGATTTGACTGATATCTGCTTGTGACACTCACAGCATGGGCTATATCAGGTCGTGTACATAGCATGGCATACATGAGGCTCCCTATTGCAGAAGCATAAGGGATCTTGCTCATGCGTTCTATTTCCTCAGGTGTGCTAGGGCACATCTTCTTGGAAAGATGAATACCATGTCTGAAGGGTATTAATCCCCTCTTAGAGTTTTCCATACTAAACCTCTTTAGTACTTTCTCTATGTACATCTTCTGTGAAAGTCCTAGCATCCTATTCGGTCTATCCTCTATAGACCTTAATTCCTAGAATAAAGGATGCTTCACCTAGGTCTTTCATGGAGAATTCCTTGGACAACCATATTTTGACTGATGGTCAACATGGGAATATCATTCCCAATAAGGAGGATGTCATCCACGTACAATACGAGGAAGACAACAGCGCTCCCACTGACCCTTTTGAAAGACACATGGTTCCTCTTCATTTTTGATGAAACCAAACTTATTTTGATCACATCATTGAAATGAGTGTTCCAGCTCCGAGATGCTTGCTTAAGTCCATATATGGACCTTTGCAGCTTGCAAACCTTGTGATCAGTATCACTGGATGTGAAACCTAGCGGCTGTTCCATATAGATATCTTCCTCAAGATATCCATTTAAGAATGCCGTTTTCACATCCATTTGCCATATTTCATAATCGAAATAGGCTGCAATAGCAAGCAATGTGCGGATGGATTTTAGCATAGCCTACTGGGAAAAGGTATCCTGATAGTCAATGCCTTCACGTTGACTATAACCTTTTGCCACTAGTCTAGCCTTGAATGTCTCCACATTTTCCATCTGCACCAATCTTTCTCTTGAAGATCCATTTACATCCAATAGGTACTATACCTTCTGGTGGATCTACCAAGGTCCAGACTTGGTTTGAGTGCATCGAGTCAATTTCTGACTTCATTGCCTCTAAGCCATTTCTCGGAGTCGATATCTGATATCGCCTCGTTGTAGGTTTTGGGATCATCACCATGAGCACCATTACCTATGAGGAACATTTCCTCTACTTTCCTCTGAAATAATACCTAAGTATCTTTCAGGGGGATGGAAAAACTCTTTCCGATCTACGAGGTGGAGGAGGTAGTGTTCTTATTGGCTCAACCTGATTTGGTTCCATTTGGTCCTTAGCTCGTTGCTACTTGTGAGACTTTCTCATCAAGCTTAATCTGCTTTCCAATGCCGCTATCTTGAATAAACTATTTTTCAAGAAAGATGGCATGTCGACTCACAATCACATTGTGGTCTTCTGGAATGTAGAAATAGTATCCTAATGACTCTTTAGGATATCCTATGAATCGAGCTCTGAAGGACCTAAACTCTAACTTGTCCGCTTGTTGTCTTTTGACATGAGCCGGACAACCCCAAATTCTGAGATGACTCAGACTTGGTTTCTTACCATGCCATATCTCATACGGTGTGGTAGGAACGGTTTTAGAAGGAACCCTATTCAGTAATAAATTGAAGTTAACAAATGAAGTGTCCCCAAAGAAAATCTCAGGGAGGTCTGTGAAGCTCATCATGGATCGAACCATATCCAATAGGATCCGATTTCTCCATTCTGAAACTCCGTTGAGTTGAGGTGTTCCTGGTGGAGTCCATTGAGAGACTATGCCATTTTCCTTAGAGATAGTTCTAGGAATTTTCGGCTAAGGTATTCACCTCCTCGATCTGATCGAAGAACCTTAATGGGTTTTTTAGTTTGTTTTTCTACTTCATGTCTGAATTCTTTGAACTTTTCAAAAGCTTCAGACTTGTGTCTCATAAGATACACATACCCATACCTAGACAGATCATCGGTAAAGGTAATGAAGTAGACAAAATTGCCTCTAGCCGGCACATCAAATGGGCCGCACACATCAGTATGTACTAGGGCAAGGAAGATCTGTGGCCCTTTCCCCATGTCCAACAAAAGGGAGTTTAGTCATTTTGCCTTGAAGACAAGGATTCACAAGTTGGATATGACTCAAAAGTCAATGGACTCAATAGCCCATTTTTCTCCAATTTGTTGAATCCTATCTTCTGCTATATGACCTAATCTCAGGTGCCATAGATATCTATCATTTGGACTATCCCTAGGTTTCGTTTGGCATTCACGTTTTGCTCGATAGTTAAAAATAGGATACATCAATATGTAACTGATAAAGACCATTAATAAGGAAACCATTTGCAATTTTATTTCTTTCATAAAGAATGTTACAATGGTCCTTAAAGAAGGTAATCACATAGCCTTCTTAGTGCTAAGCATGAAACAGAAATCAAATTCCTGCTAGCTGTGCAGGCACATAATAACAGTCTTTTAAACTAAGTCTAAACCAGATGGTAATCGAAGAGGGTATGTTCCCACGGCTACTGCAGCAACTCTTGCTCCATTACCGACGCGTAGGATCATGTCTCCATCCCTCAGCCTCCTGCTATCCTCAAGACCCTGCATAGAAGTGCACAGATGAGCACTAGAACCAGAGTCAAGCACCCAACTGGATGCAGAAGAAACCGTAAGGTTAGACTCAATAACGAGCATACCTCCAGAAGGACCTTCCTTCTTGTTCTTCAGGGTGGCCAGGTAAGTAGGGCAGTTCCGCTTCCAGTGGCCGTCGCTGTTGCAATGGAAACACTTTCCTTTATCGACGGCCTTCTTCTTCAGCTCTGCCTTTTTCTTCTTTCCTCCTTCCACCTTCTGCTTTTTCACAGACTTCTTTTTCTTTCCATAAGACTTTCTTTTGGAAGAAGTCCATTCCATAGCAAGAACTGAGCCTTTAGAACCTTTCATAGAAAGCTCAGCGGTAACCAGCATATTCATTAAGCTCGGCCAAGGAATTTTGAAGTTTATGCATGTGGTAATTCATGATGAATTGCCCATATGCATCAGTCAAGGATTGCAGAATAATATCATTCTGCAAGATCCAAGTCCAACTTCACACCGAGCTTCTCAAGCTCTTCCATGTCCTTGATCATCATCAGACAGTGATCTTGGACTGACTGCCCATCATGCATCTTAGCCTTAAAAAGTCATTATTTCGTGACTTGATATTTGGCTGCGCGACTCTGTTCACCAAACATCTCCTGCAGGTGAGCCAACATTTGGTGAGCAGTCCCGATATCTTCATGTTGGCGCTGGAGCTCATCAGACATCGAGCCCAACATGTAATATCTGGCCTTATTATCTTCGTCAATCCATTTTTCCAGAGACGCTCTCTGTTCAGCAGATGGACGGGCTGGTAAGGTGGGAGGGTCCTGGTCCAATACATGGGTTAACTTCTCGAAACCCAAAATGATTTTGTAGTTCCTGAGCCAATCTTTATAATTAGGTTCGGTCAGTCTATGTGTGTCCAGGATACGTGCTAATGGGTTGGACGCAGACATTTTCCTGTAGAGAGTCAAAGATTCTAGTTAGATATACTGTAATTATGACTTGACCAATTTATTTAGAGATTTTATTTTTAAACAAATTAGCTTTCACTATTTTTTTGGATCCCTACACTCCCTCTGTAGAGATGCGAAAATCTCCATGATTAATGATTTCTAGTGGGTGGTGCGGTCTCACCAACTGACTCATCACCTCACCTAACAGTTATTGGTGATGGGTTAGCCAATGAGTGAACAACTCTTGTTCAATGATTCTCTAATCATGGTGCACCCAAACTTGGTCTCTAATTCATGAATCTCACCGTATCCAAAATATTGATCCACTCCTTAGTTAAGTCAGACCCACCATTTGCATAGACTGGATTTCCTAATTGAGTCTCTCACCGTATCCTGGAATATTGAGCCCAATCTCATCCTCCAGCCCATAGCATCCAATGCCTAATAGACATGGTTGCATGCATCTTCCCGGTGCAACTGAAGCCACTGTATCCAGCCGAGAACAATCAACCCTCGGGAAGGGCCCGCACATCTACAATGGTGGAAGACCTCAGACTTAATCTTTTCTTAGGGAGAATTGATTCAGGTCTCATTAAACTAGACTTGCATAGTCATAACAATTATGACTAACCTAGTGGCATGGGTTAGCTCGGATTATTGACCACCTCAGATCAGAACTGTGTCAACAGAATATGGCCAGGTAAGTGAGACCGGTGGAAGGAATATGCCATTAACTCGTACAAGAATGCATTCAGAGGTCGAGTAGCTTCCAATTAAAAACCAGTCGGATCGTATGTGCCAAACTTACCTTAGACACCAAATTATTGAGCCATCAGAACCAATTGGGTTAGCCTACAATCCAGACTCTAACCTCTGAGCCTAATTAGGTCTTGCTTGATCGATCACTCACATGACTCAATCTTGACCCAGACTTAATCCTATTAGGTTGGTCAATTTAAGCACTGTTGATCCCATCTAACCAACTCTTGATTCGGTTTGATCAACCGCTTAGACCTAATTGAGCTACCCAAGCCCGAACCCAGTTTTATGAATATGTCTTAGATCTAAGATTCTTAATTTTAGATGTAATTGATATTTCATAAACTTAATTCTCAATTAAGTTAGGGTTCATAAACAAAATATATAAATAAAATCCTAGGGTTTCAGGAGCTAGAGTCTTACAGAAAGTAAGTTTTCAATTTTTGATTAAGGACGAACGCGCAGCACCCCTACACATCATAAGAACACTCCATTGAATGGGAGGAGAGGATCTTTAAATCCTACTTTGTTCTTATGACTGGACGGCCAAGGGGAACGTCTTAATCAGAAATATAACTAATCTACAAAACTAATTAGATCTAAGCATATATCTCACATACAAAAAATTGATCTAATTAAAATATATTTTGCATACATCTCATGTATCATGCATGCATATTTTTCAAATCTAAATTATCTCATAATTATCTAAAAAATTAAATTTAAATTTGATCATATCAAATAAGATTTAATCTAGACTCTTTTGTAAAACTATTCTACAACTAGTCTAAACATGCAACTATCATATCTCATATGAATAATTAATTTTATTTCTTTTTTTATTTTTATATCTAATAATAATATTTATAATATTAAAAAATAAAAAATAAAAAGATCTAAAAATTATATTTAATTAAATTAAAATTATGATTAAACTAGACTACACATAGAACAATTCTATTCCTAATCTAGTTATGTATCTCATACATATTAGATCTACATTGATTTATTTTAATTTTTTAATTTTTTAATTTTAGATCTAATCATATCTCATGTGATATCTAAAATTACTAATTTATTAGATTAAAATCAGATCTAAATAAATTCTATAGGAACCTGGCTCTGATACCAGTTGAAGGGAAAAACTGCTTTTCCGGGTCAGGTTCGTTCAAATCTGATTGGATGGAGAGGCATATTTCAAAAAAAAATTTCTTAGATATAAATTAGATCTAAAACTTTTCATATCTAATATTATCATCTAATAAATAAAAAAATTAAATTTAAATTAAAACTATATTAATTATACCTTAATTCTGGGCAATCTGATTACCCATTGATGATCTTACGGAAGCTTTGAGGTTCTGGATCTAGCCACGCAAGCATCTGGTCTCTATCGATATCCACTCTGACTAGATCTGAAGATCTTCTTCTTCTCTCTTTTTTCTTCAAAAATTAGATCTGGATCTGATTCGGAGGATCTTTAAAACACCCTCTGAAGATCACTCGTCGTCTCTGTAGCAATGCTGCCTTCTTCCTTTTTCGTCAGCCTTTTTCTACTTGACTCGCACTAATCTGAAGAACCCAACTTTCTCAGGCATGGAGAGGAGAGAGTGGGCCAGATGTTGGTGTGGAGAAGGGAGAGGGGCAGCCTTGGGGCATGGCTAGGAGAGAAGTATATGAAAAATGGGCGCAAACAGGATCTATTTATAGACTCTGCTATGCCATGCAGTGCTGCATCACCCTGGCCAATCACATTGCTTTGTTCAATCAGATCTAAATCTAATTGGTGGGATGAGAGACCCATGGATTCATCCTAAGGTGGCGCCTAAGACTGGTCAAAGTCTATAGGTGTGGGTCACCTAGTTGGAATCCAACAAGCAACCTGGAGTCCCATCCGTATGGGACTTCAGCATCCCTATCCATGGATGCACGCCATCCTAGGCATGCATCCCCTTTCTTTTCAATTTCTAGAAAGGCGACAAGCCCGTATCTACTCTTCAATAAGTGCATGACACATGGGCAGACGTCCAAGGGTCAAAGGTCAATGTTTGACCAAGTCAAAGTATAAGAATTAGCAGGTGATGGAAAATGGCAGGTGTTGTCTCAAATTTATCTCATAAATTAAGACAATCCTTTTCTGACTTGGACAAGCTCCAGTCAGACTAGGTAAAGGTATCTAAGTGAGCACAAACTCTTTTGGCTCAATTGAGATAACTTTTATGATAGAAAAAGAAGAACGTTAGGTTCAATCATGTGCTAGCATGATTTCCTTGAACCTAATTGAATCTAATTCAAATCAACTGAACTGAGTTAGTCCAATTGATGATATCCAAATTCAAACCTTTGTTTGTGTGATCCAGTTAGGTTCAGTTCTGTATGATAATAGGATATGTCATGATCTCCATCATCGACATCATCGAAACTCCTTTCGATGGATCAGAACTCTTCTGATTCGAACAACTAGAATGATCGATCATCAAAATCATTCTAGTTGCTCCCAAAATCCACCAGTGACACCTAGCAGCATATGGTGGCAACCCATCAAAATTGAAAATAAACCTCTCAATGTAGCTACCTTGTGTGATTAAGTTCTTCTATCTTGAGCCTCGATCAGATTAGGGCTAAGGTGAACTCATCAAACCCTAATTCCTATCATATGATTTAATCATTCGATTCAAGTCCGATGTGAAAACATTAATAGAAACTCTTTTCATTATTTCACTTCTGCCATGGCCATGGGCTTATGGACTTGATTTTCATGATCATCATAGGGCTGCTCCTCTTCTACCGAGGTAGATAGATTCCATCTTGGTGCAATCCAATTCCTACAATGAACATGCTATAGCCAACATATACCTCAGGGTTCCGAATGGCGAGGAGACCGAGTCATGGTGTAGTCAAACTATAACACCCTCAAGGTGAACTGTCGATGCACCTCAGGTTAAAGAACCAGATACACCACTGCAGCATCGAGTCAGTCATCGATGAGAAGATAGTGATCCTTATGACTACTCGAGGTGGTCACGCTCAGTGCCCTCATTCTCCAATGAGTACCTATACTCTCGCTTTGATGTATCTACACCGTAGACTCAAAACTCATCTACTACAAAGAAGCGATCGTACACTAACCTTTCAGATCAATCATCATCCTCATGATGATCCTATGGTCAGCAGCATTTTATGAGTTAATAAATGATAATTCATGTCTTAAATTTTCAACTCTTGAAAATATGAATTATCATTACCATTAACTCAAAGAATGTATCACAGACACTAAATACACTTATGTGATAGAAAATAACCCATTTTACTATTTATAGTCAAAATTATAATTTTGCCCTTAGAAGTGTATTATAAGTGTCAGCCAATTCTGACTTCTAGGGCACACATATCTAACAAACTTCCACTTGATCTAAAGCCAATTGGCTACAAATCTAAGTCCCATCTTCTCAAGGTGGGCTTCGATCTTCTGCTGGCCCAATGGCTTTGTAAGCGGATCTACCAAATTATCTGTGGAGTCGACTCTCTTGATCTCGACGTATCCTTTCTCGAGATAATCGCAGATAAGATGATATCGCTGCTCGATGTGCTTAGATTTTTGGTGAGATCTTAGCTCCTTAGCAAGGGCTATGGTGCCATTGTTGTCATAGTATAGAGGAATGGCATCACTCCAATCTCTACGGCAAACTTCTTGTACCAGAATGCCTTCTTTGCAGCTTCGGATGCAGCAATGTATTCTGCTTCCATGGTAGAATCTACTATTACTGTCTATTTCGAACTCTTCCAACTGACAGCTCCACCATTGCACAAAAATAGACTCCCAGATGTCGACTTTCGATCATCTATATCGGACATAAAATCCGAGTCTATATATCCCTGGACTTAAAGTTCTCCATTACCAAAGACCAATAACATATCTTTAGTTCTTCTTAAGTACATAAGGATACATTTCACAGAAGTTCAGTGCTTTTCACCTGCATTTGATTGATATCTGCTTGTGACACTCACAGCATGGGCTATATCAGGTCGTGTACATAGCATGGCATACATGAGGCTCCCTATCGCTGAAGCATAAGGGATCTTGCTCATGCATTCTATTTCCTCAGGTGTGCTGGGGCACATCTTTTTGGAAAGATGAATGCCATGCCTGAAGGGTACCAAATCCCTCTTAGAGTTTTCCATGCTAAACCACTTTAGCACTTCCTCTATGTACATCTTCTATGAAAGTCCTAGCATCCTATTCGGTCTATCTCTATAGACCTTAATTCCCAGAATAAAGGATGCTTCTCCTAGGTCTTTCATGGAGAATTCTTTAGATAACCACATTTTGACCATGGTCAACATGGGAATATCATTCCCAATAAGGAGGATGTCATCCACGTACAATATGAGGAAGACAACAGTGCACCCACTAACCTTTTTGAAGACACATGGCTCCTCCTTGTTCTTGATGAAACCAAATAATTTGATCACATCATTAAAACGAGTATTCCAGCTCCAAGATGCTTGCTTAAGTCCATATATGGACCTTTGCAGCTTGCATACTTTGTGATCATCATCACTGGATGTGGAACTTAAGGGCTATTCCATATAGATATCTTCCTCAAGATATCCATTTAAGAATGCCATTTTTACGTCCATTTGCCATATTTTATAATCGAAATAGGCTGCAAGAGCAAGCAATATGTGGATGGATTTAAGCATAGCTACTGACGAAAAGATATCATAATCGTCAATGCCTTCGCATTGACTATAACCTTTTGCCACTAATCTAGCTTTGAATGTCTCCACAGTTCCATCTGCACCAATCTTTCTCTTGAAGATCCATTTACATCTAATAGGTACTATACCTTCTGGTCGATCTACCAAGGTCCAGACTTGGTTTGAGTACATCGAGTCAATTTCTGACTTCATTGCCTCTAACCATTTCTCGGAGTCAATATCTGATATCGCCTCATTATACATTTCGGGATCATTACCATGAATCCCATTACCTATGAGGAACATTTCCTCTACTTTCTCTGAAATTGTACCAAGTACCTCTCAGGGGGACGGGAAACTCTTTTCGATCTATGAGGTGGAGGAGATAGTAATTGAATTGGCTTAACCTGATTTGGTTCCATTTGGTCCTTAGCTCGTTGCTCTTGTGAGACTTTCTCATCGAGCTTGATCTGCTTTCTAATGCCATTATCTTGAATAAAGTATTTTTTAAGAAAGATGGCATATCGACTCACAATCGTAATGTGATCTTCTAAAATGTAGAAATAATATCCTAATGACTCTGTAGGATATCCTATAAATCAAGCTCTAAAGGACCTAAAGTCTAACTTGTCCGCTTGTTGTCTTTTGACATGAGCCGGACAACCCCAAATTCTGAGATGACTCAGACTCGATTTCTTACCATGTTATATCTCATATGGTGTGGTAGAAATGGTTTTAGATGAAACCCTATTTAGTAAGTATATTGTAGTTAACAAATAGTATTCCCAAAGAAAATCTAGGAGGTCTGTGAAACTCATCATAGATCGAACCATATCTAATAGGATCCGATTCCTCCATTCTGAAACCCCTTTGTGTTGAGGTGTTCCAGGTGGAGTCCATTGAGAGATTATACCATTTTCTTTGAGATAGTCCAAGAATTTTCAACTAAGGTATTCACCTCCTCGATCTGATCGAAGAACCTTAATGAATTTTTCAATTTACTTTTCTACTTTATGTCTAAATTCTTTGAACCTTCAAAAGCTTCAAACTTGTGTCTCATAAGATACACATACCCATATCTAGATGAATCATCGGTAAAGGTTATGAAGTAGACAAAGTTGCCTCTAGTCGGCACATCAAATGGGCCGCACACATCTGTATGTACGAAGATAAGAAAGTCTGTGGCCCTTTTCCCATGTCCTACAAAAGAGAGTTTAGTCATTTTGCCATGAAGATAGGCTTCACAAATTAGATATGACTCGGAAGTCAACGAACTCAATAGCTCAGTTTTCTCCAATTTGTTAACCCTATCTTCTGCTATATGACCTAATCTTAGGTGCCACAGATATCTATCATTTGGACTATTCTAGGTTATTTTGATTTTATGGCATTCACATTTTGCTCAAAATTAAAAATAGATACATCAACATGTAACTGATAAAGACCGTTAATAAGGAAACTACTTGCAATTTTATTTCTTTCATAAAGAATATTACAATGGCCCTTAAGAAAACTAATTACATAGCCTTCTACTGTAAGGCAAGAAATAGAAATCAAATTCCTACTTGCTGTAGGTACATAATAATAGTCTTTTAATACTAAGTCTAAACCAGATGGTAGTCGAAGAGGGTATATTTTCATGGCCACGACAGCAACCCTTGCTCCATTTTTGATGCGTAAGATCATCTCACCATCCCTCAGCCTCCTGCTATCCTCAAGACCCTGCATAGAAGTGCATAAATGAGCACTAGAACCAGAGTCAAGCATCCAACTGGATGCAGAAGAAATCGTAAGGTTAGACTCAATAATGAGCATACCTCCAAAAGGACCAGCCTCCTTCTAATTCTTCAGGGTGGCCAGGTATGTAGGGCAGTTCCGCTTTCGGTGGCCATTATTGTTGCAATGGAAACACTTTTCTTTGTCAGCGGCCTTCTTCAGCTCTGCCTTTTTCTTCTTTTCTTCTTTCATCTTTTGCTTTTTCACAAACTTCTTCTTCTTTCTAAAAGACTTTCTCTTGGAAGAAGTCTGTTCCATAGCAAGCACAGAGTCTTTAGAACCTTTCATGGAAAGCTCAGCGGTGATCTGCATGTTCATAAGCTCGGCTAAGAAATTTTGAAGTTTATGCATATGGTAGTTCATAATGAACTGCCCATATGCATCAGTCAAGGATTGCAAAATTATATCATTCTGCAAATCCATGTTTAACTTCACTCCGGGCTTCTCAAGCTCTTCCAAGTCCTTAATCATCATCAGGCAATGATCTTGGACTGACTGCCCATCACGCATCTTAGCTTTGAACAGTCGTTTAGTGACTTGGTACTTGGCTACGCGACTCTATTCACCAAACATCTTCTGTAGGTGAGCCAACATTTGGCGAACAGTTCTGATATCTTCATGTTGGCGCTGAAGCTCATCAAACTTCGAGTCCAACATATACTATTTGGCCTTATTATCTTTGTCAGTCCACTTATCCATAGATGCTCTCTATTTAGCAGATGGATGGGCTGGTAAGGTGGGAGGGTCCTGATCCAACACATGAGTTAACTTCTTGGAACCCAAAATGATTTTGAAGTTTTGGAGCCAATCCTTGTAATTAGGTCCGGTAAGTCTATGGGTGTCTAGGATTCGTGCTAGTGGATTAGATGCAGATATTTTTCTGTAGAGAGTTGAAGTTTCTAGTTAGATATTGTAATTAAGACTTAACCAATTTGTTTTGAGATTTTATTTTAAAACAAATTAACTCTCACTATTTTTTTGGATCTCTATACTCCCTCTATAGATATGCAAAAATCTCCATGATTATTAATTTTTAGTGGGTGGTGCAATCCCATCAACTGACTCATCACCTCACCTAACAGTTATTGATGATGGGTTAGCCAATGAGTGAACAACTCTTGTTCAATGATTCTCTAATCATGATGCACCCAAATATGATCTCTAATTCATGAATCTAACCATGTCCGAAATATTGATCCACTCCTTAGTTTAGTCAGATCCACTATTTGCACAGATTGGATTTCTAATTGGATCTCTCACCGTATTCAAAATATTGAGCCCAATCCATCCTCCAGCCTATAACATCCAATGCCTAATAGACATGGTTGCATCTTTTCGATACAAGTGAACCACTGTTACCAGCCGAGAACAATCAACCCCGGGAAGGGCCCGCACATCTACAATGGTGGAAGACCTTAGACTTAATCTTTTCTTAAGGAGATTTGATTTAGGTCTCATTAAACTAAACTTGATATAGTCATAACTATTATGACTAACCTAGTGGCATGGGTTAGCTCGAATTATTGACCACCTCAGATCAGAACTGAGTCAACAAACATGACCAGGTAAGTGAGACCGGTGGAAGGGATATGCCATTAACTTAATAAGAATGCATTCGAGTCGAGTAGCTCCCAATTAAAAATCAGTCGGTCGTATCTGCCAGACTTACCTTAGACACCAAATTGTTGAGACAGAACTAATTGGGTTAGCCTACAATCCAGACTCTAACCTCTAAGCCTAATTAGGTCTTAGCTTGATCGATCACTCACGTGACTCGATCTTGATCCAGACTTAATCTTATTAGGCTGGTCAATTTAAGCACTGTTGATCCCATCTAACCAACTCTTGATTTGGTTCGATCAACCGCTTAGACCTAATTGAGCTATCCAAGTCTAAATCTAGTTTTATGAATATGTCTTAGATCTGAGATTCTCAATTTTAGACCTAATTGATATTTTATAAACTTAATTCTCAATTAAGTTAGGGTTCATAAATAAAATATGTAAATAAGATCCTAAGATTTCAGGATCTAGAGTTTTGCAAAAAGTAATTTTTTAATTTTTGATTAAGAAGGAACGCGCAGCACCCCTACACGTCATAAGAACACCCTATTGAATGGGAGGAGAGGGTCTTTAAATCCTACTTTATTCTTATGACTGGACGGCCATGGGAAATGCCTTAATCAAAAATATAACTAATCTACAAAACTAATTAGATCTAAGCATATATCTCATGTATAAAAAATTGATCTAATTAAAACATGTTTTGCATACACCTCATGTATCATGCATGCATGCTTATCAAATCTAAATTATCTCATAATCATCTAAAAAATTAAATTTAAATTTGATCTATCAAATAAGATTTAATCTAGACTCTTTAGTAGAACTATTCTACAACTAGTCTAAACATGCAACTATCATATCTCATATGAATAATTAATTTTATTTTATTTTATTTTCTATTTTCAGATTTGATTATAATATTTATAATATTAAAAAAATAAATAAATAGTTCTAAAAATTATATTTAATTAAATTAAAATTATGATTAAACTAGACTACACACAGAATAATTCTATTTCTAGTCTAGTTACGTATCTCATACATATTAGATTTAGATTAATTTATTTTAATTTTTTAATTTTTTTATTTTAGATCTAATCACATCTCATGTGATATCTAAAATTACTAATTTATCAAATTAAAATCAGATCTAAATTAATTCTATAGGAACCTAGCTCTGATACCAGTTGAAGGAAAAAACTGCTTTCCTCGGTCAGGTTTGTTCAGATCTGATTGGATCGAGAAGCATATTTCAAAAAATTTTCTCTTAGATTTAGATCAGATATGATACTTTTCACATCTAATATTATCATTTGATAAATAAGAAAATTAAATTTAAATTAAAACTATATTAATTATACCTTAATTTTGGGCAATCCGATTACCCATTGATGATCTTGCGGAAGCTTTGAGGTTCTGGATCTGGCCATGCAAGCACCTGACCTCTACCAATACCTTCTCGAACTAAATTTGAAGATCTTCTCCTTCTCTTTCTTTTCTCCAAAAATTAGATCCAGATTTGATTCGGAGGATCTTTAAAATACCTTCTAAAGATCACTCATCGTCTCCGCAGCAATGCTGCCTTCTTTCTTTTTCGTCAGTCTTTTCTTGCCTGACTCGCACAAACTGAAGAACCCAACTTTCTTAGGAGTGGAGAAGAGAGAGAGGGCCAGATGTTGGCATGGAGAAGGGAGAGGGGCAGCCTTGGGGTGTGGCTAGGAGAGAAGTATATGAAAAATGGGTGCAGATAGGGTCTATTTATAGACTCTACTGCGCCATAAAGTGCTGCATCACCCCGGCCAATCACGTTGCTTTGTTCAATCAGATCTAAATCTGATTGGTGGGATGAGAGACCCATAGATTCATCCTAAGGTGGCACCTAAGACTAGTCAAAGTCTATAGGTGTGGGTCACCTAGTTTGAATCCAACAAGCAACTTGGAGTCCCATCCGTATGGAACTCCAGCTTCCCTATCCATGGCGCACACTATCCTAGGCATGCGCTCCCTTTCTTTTCAATTTTCAGAGAGGAGATAAGCCCCTATCTACTCTCCAATAAGTTCATGACACATGGGCAGATGTCCAAGGGTCAAAGGTCAATGTTTGACCAAGTCAAAGTATAAGAATTAGCAGGTGATGGAAAATGGCAGGTGTTGTCTCAAATTGATCTTATAAATTAAGACAATCCTTTTCTGACTTTGACAAGCTCCAGTTAGACCAAGTAAAGGTACCTGAGTGAGCACAAACTCTTTTGGCTAAATTGAGATAACTTTTATGATAGAAAAAGGAAAACGTTAGGCTTAATCGTGTGCTAGCACGATTTTCTTGAACCTAATTGAATCTAATTCAAATCAACTAAACTGGGTTAGTCCAATTGATGATATCTAGATTCAAACCCTTATTTGTGTGATCTAGTTAGGTTCAGTTCTGTATGATAATGGGATATATTATGATCTCCATCATTAACATCATCAAAACTCCTTTCGATGGATCAGAACTTTTCTTATTCAGACAACTAGAATGATCGATCATCAAAATCATTCTAGTTGCTCCCAAAATCCATGAGTGACACCTAGTAGCATATGGTGGCAACCCATCAAAATTGAAAATGAACCTCTCAGAGTAGTTACTTGTGTGATTAAGTTCTTCTATCTTGAGCCCCGATCAGATTAGGGTTAAGGTGAACTCGTCAAACCCTAATTCCTATCATATGATTTAATCATTCGATTCAAGTCCGATGTGAAAACCTCAATAGAAACTCTTTCCATTATTTCACTTCTGCCATGGCCATGGACTTATGGACTTGGTTCTCATGATCATCATAAGGCTGCTCCTCTTCTACCAAGATAAATAGATTCCATCTTGGTGCAATCCAATTCCTACAATGAACATGCTATAGCCAACATACACCATAGGGTTCCGAATGGTTAGGAGACCGAGTCATGGTGTAGTCAAACTATAACACCCTCAAGGTAAACTATCGATGCACCTCAGGTCAAAGAACCAGACACACCACATAGCATCGAGTCAGTCATCGACGAGAAGGTAGTCTTCCTTATGACTACTCGAGGTGGTCACACTCAGTACCCTCATTCTCTAATGAGTATCTGTACTCTCGCTCTGATGTCACTACACCATAGACTCAAGACTCATCTATTACAAAGAAGCAATCGTACACTAACCTTCCAGATCAATCATCATCCTCATGATGATCCTATGGTCAGGAGCATTTTATGAGTTAATAAATAATAATTCATGTCTTAAATTTTCAACTGTTGAAAATATGAATTATCATTACCATTAACTCAAGGGATATATCACAGACACTAAATACACTTATGTGATAAAAAATAACCTATTTTATTATTTATAGTCAAAATTATAATTTTGCCCTTAGAAGTGTATTACAAATGTCAGCCAATTCTGGCTTCTAGGGTATACATATCTAACAAAAATAGCTCCTAAACAAATTCTGTTGAGTTCTTTTAATTCTAGCCGTCAAATGGTGATCTGATGCTTCCAAAAATACCAAAAATGGATGTGTAATGGCCCAGATCAAGTTGGATTAATTTCTGACTATTGGATCATGCTTGATGCAGGAAATTAGGCTGTTGATCATGTGCTTGACTGTCTGATCATCGTCGAGAGCTTTCTGGACCATCGGATCGAAGCTGAAATCAAGCACTGCCATTCGATGGCAATCCGAGTGAAATCAGAAATCAAATTAGAGTTGAAATAAACCTTGATCATTCAATCTTGACTGCAAGCAACCATCACCGTACGATCATGCATTTACTATTCTCATGGACTGCATGGACCGACCGCATCACACACTACAACCAATCAGCACCCCTATCACCGAGTGAAAAGACCAGATTGCCCTATGAGCCATGATAAATTTCTTTGGATCCTTTAAGGATCTAGGTCCACCACGTGGCAAGCTTTGATTTGCCCATTTTTGCTGAGCTGGCGGTTCACACTGTGCTATAGACCGACGGGTGGCTTCTAGGCTTGAGTCGGCTAGTATGGTTGGATTGGCGCGCTGGCTCAGTCGACTTAGCTTGGCATGTTTGGACGCACCGACTACTACGGCATGGCGGCTTGAGCCGACTGAGCCGTATGTTATTTTTTATTTAATTTTTTTATTTTATTTTTTTAGAAATTCATATCTTTTCTATTTTAACTCGATTTTACTCAAAATGTATTTCATTATGATCAAAAAAATAAGCTCTTTCCATTGATATTAAAATTTTATTTTTTATTTTTATTTTTTTATTAATTTTTTAATTAATAAAAATATAAATTTCTCAAAAATATGTATCAATTAATTATTAATTCTTAAAATAAGCATAAATTAATTGATAAATTAATGCTTTTATAGGTAAATTTATGGTACTTATCAATAATAGAGGTTACAAAAGAAGCCCTTTAGCTTAGAAGGCTGATTGATAAGTTAGAGGTGGAGTAGAGCAAGGTTATACTATTTAGTGATAGTCAGAGTGCTCTGCTGTTGGTACAGAACTCAGTCTATCTTGTGCGTACAAAGCATATAGACGTGAGATACTACAGGATCAAAGAGCTTATAGAGAAAGATGAAGTGGAACTGATGAAGATCCATACCAAGAAGAATCAGTCTGATGCACTCACGAAGGTACTCTCCAGTGATAGCTTTCAGAGATGTATGGCATAGATGGGTCTGTTGAGAAGACATGAGTTCACAAGAACTTAGAAGCACCAAGGTGGAGAATGTGAGCTCAGAAGTGGCACTCTCAAGTCTTAAAAATATGAGAAGATATATCATAAAAAAATGGGAGCGAGCCGAAAGAAGAATCAGCCTCAATAGTAAAAGTTCAGAAACTGGGTCGGCTCATCATGAGATTGAGTCGGCTCAGTTGAGAACTGGGCCGACTCGATCCAAGATTAGGTCGGCTAGGTCTCAAAAAAAATTCAGATAAAAAGCAGTATTTTCAAACTTTTGGCATGGAACACAACTGGATCGACTCAGTTTGGGACTAAGCCAACCTAGTCGTTGGTTAGCCGGCTTAGTCTGAAACTAGGCCAGCTCAGTTCTCATGGGTTGTTATTTTGTGTACGTGGGTTGTTTGGATTTGGAAAGTTTTTCTATGAGCTTGGGCTATTTGTAAAGTATATATACTGAAAATAAGTCAATGTTGTAATGGTGCTGAAATATACTGAATAAAAGCTCTTTTCTTTCAAAAATTTCTTTCACTCTTCTTCTCTATTCCTTGAATTATTTGATCGTGCTTCTATATTAAATCTTTGAGAAGTACTTTCTTATTGCTTGGCTAATCATCGACGACCATGCCGATCCATGTGGGAAGAGCGTGCATTCCAAACAATAAGGGCACTGAGCGTAACCACCTTGAGCAATCATAAGAAAGTCTATCTTCTCATTGATGACTAGCTTGATACTGCAGTTATGTCTGGTTCTTTGACTAGAGGTGCATCGACTGTTCACCATGAGGGTATTATAATTTGACTACACCATAACTCGATCTTCTAGCCATTCGAAATTCTAAGATATATGTTGACTATAGCATGTTCATTATAGAAATTGAATTGCATTAATAGGATATCTATCAACCTCGGTAGAGGAGTAGTCCTATGATAATCATGAGATCGAGTCCTAAAATCCATGATCAGGTAGTGTGAATATAATAGAAAAGAGTTTCTATTTGGATTTCACAAAAGACTCGAGTCGAATGATTTATTTATATAATAGGTGTTAGGTCTGACGAGTTCACCTTGATCTTGATCCTATCGGGGCTCATGATAGAGGAACCCATTCACATAGGTAGCTATACCAAGAGGTTCATATTTGATTCTGATGGATTGCCACCATATACTGCTAGGTGTTACTGGTGAATTTTGGGATCAATTAGAATTATCTTAATGATCGATAATTCTAATTGAATGAACCAAAAGAGTTCTAGTCTATTGAAAGATGTTTCGATGATGTCGATGATCAAGATCGCGATATGTCCTATTACCATACAGAACTAAGCCTAACTGGATCATACAAATAAGAATTTGCATCTGGATGTCATTAATTAGATCTATATGGTTTGATTGACTTGGATTAGATCCAATCAAGTTCAAGAAAATCATGTTGGTACACGATTGGACCTAACTTTCTCCTTCTATCATCTATCTGGTTTGTCTCGACTGAGTTAAATTAGATTTGGCTCATCCAAGAATCCTATATGAATTTATCCTGATCTGACTGGAGCTTGTCCTAATCAGATCGAGGCTTGTCCTGACTAGTTCAGGGCTTGTCTTAATCCTATCAGATGGGAACAAGACAAGGGGTCAAAATGACCCGATCTTGCAGGAATTAAGGAATTGGCGTGTGCCCCCTGGGAATTCTCTTAAGGCACGCACCCTAAATGAATTTTAGCATGGAAGAGGAGGGTGCACACCCCTCCTAGCTGTTAGATATATGTGCCCTAGAAGCCAGAATTGGCTAACACTTGTAATACACTTCCAGGGGCAAAATTATAATTTTGACTAAAATCAATAAAATAGGTTATTTTCTATCACATATGTGTATTTAGTGTCTGTGATACATCCTTTGAGTTAATGGTAATGATAATTCAGATTTTCAAGAGTTGAAAATTTAAGACATGAATAATCATTATTAACTCATAAAATGCTCCCGACCATAGGATCATCACGAGGATGGTGATTGATCTAGAAGGTTTGTGTACAATCGCTTCTCTTTAGTAGATGAGTCTTGAGTCTATGGTGTGGAGACACCAGAGCGAGAGTATAGGTACTCGTTAGAGAATGAGGGCACTGAGCGTGACCACCTCGAGTAGTCATTAGGAAGTCTACCTTCTCGTCAATGACTGACTCGATGCTGCAGTGGTGTGTCTGGTTCTTTGACCTGAGGTGCATCGACAGTTCACCTTGAGGGTGTTATAGTTTGACTACACCATAACTCGATCTCCTAGCCATTGGAATCCTGAGGTGTATGTTGGCTATAGCATGTTCATTGTAGGAACTGGATTGCATCAAGATGGAATCTATCTACCTCGGTGGTAGAGGAGCAGCCCTATGATGATCATGAGAATCAAGTCCAGAAGCCCATGGCCATGGTAGAGTGAAATAATAGAAAGAGTTTCTATTTAGGTTTTCACATCGGACTTGAATCGAATGATTACATCATATGACAGAAGACTAGGGTTTGACGAGTTCACCTTAACCCTAATCTGATCGGGGCTCAAGATAGAAGAACTTAATCACACAGGTAGCTGCACCAAGAGGTTCGCATTCAGCTCTGATGGGTTGCCACCATATACTGCTAGGTGTCACTGGTGGATTTTGGGAGCAATTAGAATGATTTAGATGATCGATCATTCTAGCTGTTCGAATCAGAAGAGTTCTGATCCATCGAAAGGAGTTTCGATGATGTCGATGATAGAGATCATGACATATCCCATTACCATACAGAACTGAACCTAACTGGGTCACACAAACAAGGGTTTGAATCTGGTGATCATCAATTGAACTGATCCAGTTCAATTGATCTGAATGAGATTCAATTAGGTTCAAGAAAATCGTGCTAGCACTCGATTGAACCTAACGTTCTTCTTTTACTATCATAAATAGTTGTCCTGACTGAGCCAAAGGAGTTTGTGCTCAATCAGAGGCCTTCACTTGGTCTGACTGGAGCCTGTCCAGGTCAGAAAAGGGTTGTCTTATTTTGTAAGACAATACCTGCCATTTTTGGTCACCTGCCATTTCTCGTTCCTTTGACTTTGGTCAAAAGTTGACCTTTGACTAGTCAACTGTTGATCATTGATACTTTGACTTTTGTCCACATGTCATGCACCTATTGGAGAGCTGGTGGGGGCCTGTCTGTTAGATATATGTGCCCTAGAAGCCAGAATTGGCTGACACTTGTAATACACTTCTAGGGGCAAAATTATAATTTTGACTATAATCAATAAAATGGGTTATTTTCTATCACATATGTGTATTTAGTGTCTGTGATACATCCTTTGAGTTAATGGTAATGATAATTCATATTTTCAAGAGTTGAAAATTTAAGACATGAATAATCATTATTAACTCATAAAATGCTCCCGACCATAGGATCATCACGAGGATGGTGATTGATCCGGAAGGTTGGTGTACAATCGCTTCTCTTTAGTAGATGAGTCTTGAGTCTACGGTGTGGAGACACCGGAGCGAGAGTACAGGTACTCGTTAGAGAACGAGGGCACTGAGCGTGACCACCTCGAGTAGTCATTAGGAAGTCTACCTTCTCGTCAATGACTGACTCGATGCTGCAGTAGTGTGTCTGGTTCTTTGACCTGAGGATGCATCGGCAGTTCACCTTGAGGGTGTTATAGTTTGACTACACCATTACTCGGTCTCCTAGCCATATGGAACCCTGAGGTGTATGTTGGCTATAGCATGTTCATTGTAGGAACTGGATTGCATCAAGATGGAATCTATCTACCTCGGTGGTAGAGGAGCAGCCCTATGATGATCATGAGAATCAAGTCCAGAAGTCCATGGCCATGGCAGAGTGAAATAATAGAAAGAGTTTCTATTTAGATTTTCACATCGGACTCGAATCGAATGATTACATCATATGACAGAGACTAGGGTTTGACGAGTTTACCTTAACCCTAATCTGATCGGGGCTCAAGATAGAAGAACTTAATCACACAGGTAGCTGCACCAAGAGGTTCGCATTCAGCTCTGATCGGTTGCCACCATATACTGCTAGGTGTCACTGGTGGATTTTGGGAGCAATTAGAATGATTTAGATGATCGATCATTCTAGCTGTTCGAATCAGAAGAGTTCTGATCCATCGAAAGGAGTTTCGATGATGTCGATGATAGAGATCATGACATATCCCATTACCATACAGAACTGAACCTAACTGGGTCACACAAACAAGGGTTTGAATCTGGTGATCATCAATTGAACTGATCTAGTTCAATTGATCTGAATGAGATTCAATTAGGTTCAAGGAAATCGTGCTAGCACTCGATTGAACCTAACGTTCTTCTTTTGCTATCATAAATAAGTTGTCCTGACTGAGCCAAAGGAGTTTGTGCTCAATCAGAGGCCTTCATATGGTCTGACTGGAGGTTGTCCAAGTCAGAAAAGGTTGTCTTATTTTGTAAGACATTACCTGCCATTTTTGGTCACCTGCCATTTCTTGTTCTTTGACTTTGGTCAAAAGTCTACCTTTGACTGGTCAAATGTTGACCATTGACACTTTGACTTTTGTCCACATGTCATGCACCTATTGGAGAGCTGGTGGGGGCCTGTCCCCCTGCCAGAACCTGGCAAGGAAGAGGGCGCACGCCACCCTTGGCGTGTGCCCAAGTTGGAGGCGCCTAGGAGTCCTTGTTGGACAAGGACTCCATCTCCTTTTTGGATTCCAATTAGAGTTCTCCTAAGAACCAACTTTGACTGGTCTTAGGCACCCTCTAAGGAGGAATCCAGGGGACTCTATTCCCACCAATCAGATTTAGATCTGATTTCACAAAGAGTTGTGATTGGTTGGGAAGAAGAGGAGTTGGATCACGCTTAGTCTATAAATAAGACCCTGCGCCCAACTCAAAATAAGATTGAATCACAATTCCCCATGCCCCAAGGCTGCCTCTCCCCTCTTCCTCCATGCCAAACCACTCTTCTCCATCTCCTCTCCACGTCCAAAAGAGTTTTGGACTTGGTTGGTGCGATTCCAGATCAAAGAAAGGCGATCAAAAGCAAGAAGGCTGCACTGCTGCAAAGGACGACTGCTGATCTTCAAAAGGAGTTTTGAAGATCCTCCAGATCAGATCCAGATCTAATTTTTGGAGATGTGATAGAGAAGAAGAGGATCTCCAGATCCAACCTGAGTGGATATCGGTAGAGGCCAGGCACTTGCGTGGCTAGATCCAGAACCTTCCGCTGCATACAGGATCATCAACAGGGTAATAGGATTACCCAACATCAAGGTAAATTAAATTTGATTTAATTTATCTAATTTTATTTTATTTATTAAAATAATAAGAATCAGATCTAAAATATATCAAGATCTGATTGGGATCAAGAGAAAAATTTTTGAAATATATCTCTTGATCTGATCAGATCTGAACGAACCTGGTCCGAAAAATCAGGATTTCCCTTCAACTGGTATCAGAGCCAAGGTTCTAAAAGTATTTAGATCTAATTTTAAATTTATTTTAATTAAAAAATAAGTGATTTAGATGTCACATGAGATGTGATCAGATCTGAAATCAAAAAAATTAAAATTAAATGATTTGGATCTAAGATTAGAAAATATGCATGACTAGTTCTAAAATAGAATAGTTCTATAGAATAGTCTTGCATGTTTTTGATTTAATCTGATTAAATCATATTTTAGATCTATTTATTTACTATTTTTTGATATTATAATTGGTTATAATAATATCTAAAAAATAGCAAATAAAAATTATTTAATTTTAAATATCATATGAGATATGATTAGATGCATGTCTAGACTAGTTGTAGAATAGTTCTACATAATTATCTAGATTAGAATTTATTTTGATTAGATCAATTTAAATCTAATTTTTTAGATTATTATGAGATAATTTAGATCTAAAAATATGCATGATTCGATACATGAGATGTATGCAAAATATGCCATGATTAGATCTAATTTGTATATGAGATATATGATATAGATCTAAAACTATTTTGTAGTATTGCATGTTCCTGATTAAGGCATTCCTCTTGGCCGTCCGGTCATAAGAATGAAGAAGGATTTAAAGGCCCTCTCCTTTCCATTCGATGGGGTGTTCTTATGATGTGTAGGGGTGCTGCGCGTTCGTCCTTAATCAGAAATCCAAAACTTACTTTCTGCAAAACCCTAGATCCTGAAACCCTAGGATTTATTGTGCATATTTTATTTATGAACCCTACTTAATTAAAAAATTAAGATTATGGAATATTAATTAGGTCTAAAATTGAGAATTTCAGATCTAAGACATATTCATAATACTAGGTTCGGGCTTGGGTAGCTCAATTAGGTCTAAGCGGTTGATCAAACCGAATCAAGAGTTGGTTAGATGGGATCAACAATGCTTAAATTGACCAGCCTAATAGGATTAAGTCTGGGTCAAGATCGAGTCACGATCAAGCAAGACCTAATTAGGCTTAGAGGTTAGAGTCTGGATTGTAGGCTAACCCAATTAGTTTTGGCTTAATAATTTGGTGTCTAAGGTAAGTTTGGCACATACGACCGACTGGTTTTTAATTGAAAGCTACTCGACCTGAATGCATTCTTGTACGAGTTAATGGCATATTCCTTCCACTGGTCTCACTTACCTGGCCATATCTATTGACACAGTTCTGATCTGAGGTGGTCAATAATCCGAGCTTAAACCCATGCCACTGGTTAGTCATAATTGTTATGGACTATGATTAAGGTCTAGTTTATTGGACCTAAATAATTCTCCTAAGAAAAGATAGTCCCCCGAGGTCTTTCACACACTGTATGTGGGCCCTTCCCGGGGTATGATTGTTCTCGACTGGATACAGTTGCTAGTTCGCACCGAAAAGATGCACCCATGTTATTAAGGCCATTGGATGCTATGGATGGCAGGATAGTTGGGCCTCAATATTTCGATGCGGTGAGAAACTCAGATTAGGAACCAATCTATTGACATGGTGGGTCTGACTTAACTAAGAGTGGATCGAATATTTTTTGGATACGGTGAGGATTCATGAATTAGAGATCAAGTTTGGGTGCACCAATGATTAGAGATATTGAACAAGAGTTGTTCACTCATTGGCTAACCATCACCAATAATTGTTTAGGTGAGGTGATGAGTCAGTTGGTGAGATCGCACCACCACTTAAAATCATTAATCCATGGAGATTTCGCATCTCTATCAGAGGAAGTGTAAGGGATCCAAAAATAGTGGAAGTAATTTTATTTAAAAATAAAAATTTTTAAATAAATTGGTCAATCTAATTACAGTATCTATAGAATCTTTGACTCTCTAAGAAAAATATATGCGTCCAACCCATTAGCACGTACTGGACACACCCACAGACTGACTAGACCCATTATAAAAGATTGGCTTAAGAACAAATAGTTTTGGAATTTCAAAAAGTTAACCTCATTGTACTGGACCAGCACCTCTCCCCTTACAGCTCCTTCATCGATTGATAGAGAGCATCTTCTACACTCCAATTAGGTGTTGAACTCAGATTCTAGTGCTGCATCTTGCAACTTCTATGGCAGGATCTTGAGGATGAGCAGGAGGTTGGAGGATGGAGAATGATCCTATGCATCGGTAATGGACAAAGGTTGCTGCAGTAGTCGTGGGAACATACCTTTCGTTACCATCTGGTTTAGACTTACGTTTGAAAGACTGTTATTATGTGCTGCAGCTAGCAGATTTAATTTCTGTTTCATGCTTAGCCAAGAAGGTATGTGTATACCTTCTTTAAGACAGTTGTAACATTCTTTATGAAAGAAATAAAATTATAAATGATTTTCTTATTAATTGATCTTTATCAGCTCATATTGATGTACTATCTAACTATCGAGACAAATGTGAATTGCCACGACCTAAGGGATACTCCAAATGACAGATATCTTGCACCTGAGCATTAGGTCATATAGCAAAGATAGGATCACAACAAATTGGAGAAAAATGGGCTATTGAGTCATTGACTTCTGGTCATATCCAATTTGTCATAGCCTGTTTCAAGGCAAATGACTACACTCCCTTTTGTTGGACTGGGTGAGAGGGCCACAGATCTCTTACCCTGTACATACTGATTGTAGCGCCGCTTTGTAGTGCTGGCAGACGGTAATTTTGTCTACTTCATTACCCTTATCTATGATCTGTCTTGTATGGATATGTGGTATTCATGAGACATCAAGGTCTGAAGCTTTTTGAAAAAGTTCAAAGAAATTCAGACTGAAGTAGAAAACAAATGGGAAAGCAATTAAGCGCTCTCTTCGATCAGATGAGGAAGGTGATACCTTAGCCAAAAAGTCCGATAGGACTATCTAACAAAACAAATCGGCAATAGTCTCTCAAATGGACTCACCAGGACACTCAATCAACGGAGTTTCAGAACGAAGAAATCGGATCCTATTGGATAGGTTTCGATCCTGATGAGCTTCACAGACGCCCTGACATTTCCTTTAAGGAACACTCATTGTTGACTTCCAATTTATCTACTGATAGGTCCTCTAGAAACCATTCCATACCACACCGTATGAGATATGGAACGGTAAGAAACTAAGGTCTGAGTCATTCAGAATTTGGGGTTGTTCGGCTCATGTAAAAGACAACAAGCGGACATTAGAGTTTTAGGTCTTCAGAGCTCGATTCATAGGATAGCCTAAAGAGTCATTAGCGATACTATTTCTACAATTCCAGAAGACCACAATGTGATATGAGTCGACATGCCATC
This sequence comes from Cocos nucifera, assembly GCA_006176705.1. Classification (NCBI taxonomy): domain Eukaryota; kingdom Viridiplantae; phylum Streptophyta; class Magnoliopsida; order Arecales; family Arecaceae; genus Cocos; species Cocos nucifera. The sequence goes on along the minus strand of QRFJ01001476.1, from coordinate 3,280 downwards.
TTTCTTGAAAAATAGTTTATTCAAGATATCGGCATTGGAAGGCAAATCAAGCTTGATGAGAAAGTCTCACAAGTACAACGAGTTAAGGACCAATTGGAACAAATCAAGTTAAGCCAATAGAACACTACTCCTCCACTCGTAAGATCGGAAAAGAGTTTCCATCCCCTGAGAGATACTTAGGTTACTTATTTCAGAGAAAGTAGTGGAAATTCCTCGTAGGCAATGGTGACTTCATGGTGAATGATCTCAAAACTACAAGAGGCGATATCAGAGTATCGACTCGAGAAATGGTTAGAGGCAATGCAGTCAGAAATTGACTCGATGCACTCAAACCAAGTTCTGACCTTGGTAGATCCACTAAAGGGTATAGTACCTATTGGGTATAAATGGATCTTCAGAGAAAGATTGGTGCAGATGGGAATGTGGGAGACATTCAAGGCTAGACTGGTTGGCAAAAGGTTATAAGTCAATGCGAGGCATTGACTATTCAGGATACTTTTTCCCAGTGGCTATGCTAAAATCATCCGCACATTGCTTGCCTTGCAGTCGTATTTCGATTTATGAAATATGGCAATGAACGTGAAAACGGTGTCTTAAATGAATATCTTGAGGAAGATAATCTATATGAAAAACCGCTAGGTTCACATCCAGTGATACTGATCACAAGGTTTTGCAAGCTGCAAAGGCCATATATGGACTTAAGCAAGCATTCAGAGAATGAACACTCATTTCATGATGTGATCAAATTGTTTGTTTCATCAAAATGAACGAGGAAGCTGTGTTTTTAAAAAGATCAGTGGAGTGCTATTGTCTTCTCTCATATTGTACCGTGGATGACATCCTTCTTATTGGGAATGATGTTCCATGATGACACAGTCAAATTATGGTTGTCTAAAGAATTCTCCATGAAAGACTTAGGCGAAGCATCCTTTTTTAGGAATTAAGGTCTATAGGATAGACCGAATAGGAATGCTATGAGATTTCATAGAAGATGTACATAGAGAAAGTACTAAAGAGATTAGTACGGAAAACTCTAAGAGAGGATTAATACCTTTCAGCATGATATTCATCTTTCCAAGAAGATGTGCCCAGCACAACTTGAGGAAATAGAATGCATAAGCAAGATCCCTTATGCTTCTGCAATGGGAGCCTCATGTATGCCATGCTATGTACACGAACTGATATAGGCCATGTTGTGAGTGTCACAAGTAAATATCAGTCAATCCAGATCGAAGAACACTGCACTTCTGTGAAATGATATCTTAGTACTTAAGAAGAACTAAGGAATATGAATTTGGTCTTTGGTACGGAGAACTCAAGTTAGCGGATACACAGACTTGGATTTCAGTGTCCGATATAGAATGATCGAAGTCGACATCTGAAGTCTGTTTGTGAGGCAATGGTGTGTGCTAGTTTGGAAGAGTTCCAAGCAAACAGGGACGATCATCTCATCCACGATTACCTCGGAAGGGTTTACGTCGAGGTCAAGAGATCACTCCATAAATACAGTGTTGGCAGACTCCACTTACAAAAGCCGTTGGGCCAGCATGAAAGATCGATGTTCCATTGAGAAGATGGGACTTTAGACTTATGTATCCCATTGACTTTAGGACAACGTGAAGATTGTTAAGATATATGTGCCCTAGAAGCAAAATTAGCTGACACTTGTAATACACTTCTAGGGGCAAAATTATAATTTTGACTATAATCAATAAAATGATTATTGTTCTATCATATTACGTATTTAGTAATCTGTGATACATCCTTTGAGTTATTGATAATGATAATTCATATTTTCAAGAGTTGAAAATTTAAGACAATGAATAATCATTGTTAACTCATAAAATGCTCCCGAACATAAGATCATCACGAGGATGGTGATTGATCCGAAAGGTTGGTGTACAATCGTCTCTCTTTAGTGGAATGAGTCTTGAGTCTACGGGTGTGGGAGACACCAGAGTGAGAGTAAGAGATATTCGTTAGAGAATGAGGGCACTAGAGGTGACCACCTCGAGTAGTCATTAGGGAGTTACCTTCTCATCGATGACTGATCGGGCTGCAATGGTGTGTCTGGTTCTTTGACCTGAGATGCATCGGTAGTTCACTTGAGGATGTTATAGTTTGACTACACCATTACTCAATCTCTAGCCATATGGAAACCCTGAGGTGTATGTTGGCATATAGATGTTCATTGTAGGAACTGGATGGCATCAAGATGAATCTATCTACCCGGTGGTAGAGGAGCAGCCCTGTGAAATCATGAGAATAAGTCCAGAAGTCCATGGCCATAGCAGAGTGAAATATAGAAAGAGATTTCTATTTAGATTTTCACATCGGACTCGAATCGAATGATTACATCATATGAAGAAACTAGGGTTTGACAAGTTACCTACACCTAATCTGATCGGAGCTCAAGATAGAAAGGACTTAATCACATAGGAGCTGCTCACCAAGAGGTTCGCTTCAGCTCTGATGGGTTGCCACCATATAACTGCTAGGTGTCACTGGTGGATTTTGGGCAGTAATTAGAATGATTTAAATGATCGATCATTCTAGCTGTTCTAAATTAGGAGAGTTCTGATCCATCGAAAGGAGTGTTCGATGATATCGATGATAGAGATCATGACATATCCCATTATCATACAAAACTGAACTAACTAGGTCACACAAATAAGGTTTGAATCTGAGTGATCATCATTGAACGATACTCAGTTCAATTGATCTGAATGAGATTCAAATAGTTTCAAGAATCGTGCTAAGCACTCGATTGAACCTAACGTTATCTTTTGCTATCATAAATTAGTTGTCCTGACTGAGCCAAAGAGTTTGTGCTCATCAAAGGCCTCATATGTCTGACTGGAGGTTGTCCAAGTCAGAAAAGGTTGTCTATTTTGTAAGTATTACTGCCATTTTTTGGCTTACCTGTCATTTCTTTGTTCTTTGACTTTGGTCAAAAGTCTATCTTGACTGGTCAAATGTTGACCTTTGATACTTGACTTTTGACAATGTCATGCACCTATTGGAGAGCTGGTGAGGGCCTGTCCCCCTACCAGAATCTGACAAGGAAGAGGGTGCACGCCACCTTGGCGTTGCCCCAAGTTGGAGGCGCTAGGAGTCCCTGTTGGACAGGACTCCATCTCCTTTTTGGATCCAATTAGAGTTCTCCTAAGAACAACTTTGACTGGTCTTAAGCTCCTCTAAGGATAGAATCCAGGAGACTCTATTCCACCAATCAGATTTAGATCTGATTTCACAAAGGGTTGATGAATGCCGGGTTCTC
>QRFJ01001475.1:123760-176695 GCA_006176705.1 Cocos nucifera | reverse complement strand
GCTAAGAAATCATATTATGAATGATAATCCCATCAGCCAATAAGCACTAGGCCTTTGAGCCTCCAATGATTATCCAACTGTTGGACCCATTATCACCCACTTAATGAGAGGCTATCATCTAGTTATTACCATAACTATTTTATTTTAAGGACCTAATAATTTTAGAGGATTTTAATTTAAGGAAGAGAGAAGTTCAGGTGAACCAGCTTGTTATGATCTTTCCACTAGCTTCATCAAGTCAGCTTAAAGGAGATCATTAATAGACTGGTCTAGGAGCACCTAAATCAGTCATACTGATTTACCTAGCTAACATGGGTCAGCTCGAATAGTCAAGTGATCTAATCAAAATATAATTTTATCATGAGGCCAAGTGAGTTCGATCAGTAGAAGGGTTTGCCAAAGCTTATCTTAGACACCATCAAAAATAGCCAGGTGTGAGCTACCAATTAAAGACCACTAGTTTGGTTTACTTTAGACACCAACTAATTTAATTAGTCTTGATTAGATCAACCTAATAGTTCATGCTAGACCATGCTTGGGTCTTGTTAAAGACATGAACTTGACCAACTACAACTATTGTAATTGATCTAGAGAATTTCTAATCTAATCTAAGATAACAATTGATTAGATTTATTCAATTCTCTAATTAAGTTCATTCTTTAATCTAACCCTAGGTTTAATCCAATTAATGGACCTAATCTTCACTAACTCATTTAACCCAATGTGCTATGATTTGTATGTTAGGATCTTCAATTCACAATCCTAGATCCTAATCAAAATAATTTCTTAATTCTTAATTAGATCAAATCATAAATTACCTTATTCTTAATCATATAAATGTGTTTAGATTAAAATTATAAACATTTATGATCTAAACCATTCCAATCAATCATAAATTATCTTAGATCAAATTTAACATATTTATGATGATTAAAATTAGATTAAAATATTTTTAATCAAATCATAAAATATCTTAGATCTAATCTAAAATTTTATGATCAATGTTTTAGATCAGCACATACTAGGACAATCTCTCTACTATAAGAGATAAACCTTACAGCAGGATAACCTTATAATCAGTCCATGCAATCTAAAACTTTTATTTTTAGATCTAAAACTTCTTTAAATCTAATAAATTATAAATAAAATTAGATTATATCTAATAAATTTATGATAAAAAATAGATCTACACGGACTAGAACAACCTCTCCACTATAAGGGATAAACCTTACAGCGAGACAACCTTCTATCAGTTCGTGTGATCAAAATTTTTAATTTTAGATTTAATAATTAGATTATAAATTAGCTCTAATATAAAAAAAATTAAATATAAAAAAATAATCATGTAAAAATTAACCTAGTCTCTGATACCAATTAATGGAACCAGATCTAGGGTTTCATGACTACATCTTGAAACTTTTTCAAGATCTGGACAATGGAAGATAGGAATTAATTAAAATTAATTTATAAAATTAGAGAACTCCAAGATCTAATATTCTATTAGATGATTATATCATGTAATTAAATTAAAAATTAAAAATATAAGAAAGAAAAATATGTTGATCATTTCAACATGCATCTACACTATATCTAATGTAGTTATATAATAATAGATCAAATCCATATTATTTGTGTAAGTCAGACATTCTAACCTATCGATTTGGGCTTGAGGATGAAGCTCCAAGCCGCACATGCATCTAGCCTCTAAGAGATATCCACACGAGTCCATGAATTCCAATTAGAAGTTTGATGCTCGAAAATCAGCATAGTATGCTAGTACTATGCTGATCCTTCTTCGATGGTTGATCTGATGCTTCCTTCTTCTAGATTTGGATACTCCAAAAAATGAAAAGAAAAGAAAGAAACTTTTGATCTGAAACAACACTAAAGAATCTCTAAGAAAAGAGGAAATATGGAAGAACAAAAGTAACCCAAGAAGAAGACCCTCTTCTTTTTCTTGCTCTCTCATCTAGATGTTGGAAATTGTATGCCAAAGTCAATCATCAGCCTGTTGATGGTTGAGATATTATAATTGATTTATTAATTAATAAAAAATATTTTAACATTTTTTTTATCATAAGTTTACATCTTCTAATGAACTCCATTGTTGTGATGAAGTCCTTAGGACTATTTAGTTTCGATAAAGAGAGGATTTAGGTATAAGTATCTCTTAGACCTGAGATCACCTTAGTGACTTGCAAACAACTCATTATGCTTTGGTACCAGACTAACTAAATTTTTAATTCAGCAATGAAAGGCTTCTGGGCACAATCAAGTACTTGCAAAGTCGGAGTGTGATCAAGATGAAATTGATCACTACAATAGTTGGAGAAGAATGTATCACTATATTTCAATATAGCAAAACCTTAGTCAGGATAATCCATCAGATGGATTTGATATTTTGAAATACAATGTGGACAACCTGATAAGAGTTGATAGTTAAACTCTGAGTGTCCTATGTGCATTGTGGTCAAGGGGACGAATTATATGGAAACTATATCCGCATGGCTTCTAAGGATGATATTCTACACCTTCGACCTATTCGATCGTCGGATATCATTGCTAGATGGTTATTTTGATTAAAATAAAAATTTATTCTTATGCTACCGACTTAGGTTTGAACCTATAAGATCACACACATTAGAGCTTACGATCTGATCGGATGGTTGATTAACAATTAAGAATCGTTCTAGGATTAAACAATCAATACGATTGGTGTTTAACCTAGTGCAAGTATTGCAGAAGAATTTATTAGCAATTAGATTACTAATTGGCTTAATTTGATTAAGCCAATAGGCTGAGATTAAATCTAATTAAATATAATTTAATTAAATTTAGTTTGGGCTTGATTGGATCAAGTCTAATTGATTTATTGGATAAGCCAAGTGCAAGGAAGAACTAGTCCTAGTCTAACTAGGACGCGGATTAACCCAATTTTCTAATTTGATTAAAAAATAAATTAGAATTCAATTTAATTTAATCTAATTTAATTAAGTCCTTAAATAGATTAGGATCTTATTTAATTAGGTTGGTTTAATCTTGATTTTATTTGATTAAAAGATCTTGTTTGACCAAGTCAAAATAGAAGTCCTAGTGTGACTTGGACTCCCTATCTCCTTGCGCCACCTTGGTTCCAATGCCCCCCATACCTATTTTTTAGGTATTTTTCATGGAAAATATCTTTCTTTCTAATTTTCATGCCCCCTCTCTCCCTCCAAGTCATATTTGGAAGTTAGGTGGAAGACCAAGTCAAAGGAGGAATTTATTTTGCTTAGGATTCTATGAGATAGAATCCTTATTGACCAAAACATCTTCCTTTGAGTGCCACCCCCTCTTTTAATTAACTCTTCTCTTATTATATGAAAATAATTTCCTTTCTTGTGCACCCTCCCTTGCTGGTCCATGCCAAAAATTATGGAGGAGGCGTCCAAGAGTTGGGCGCCCCAACAACTTCCCATGTTTGGATATTTCTAGTTTAGGAATTTGACCTAACTTGGACTCTTCTTTTTTCCTATTTCTTGAATGAATTTTATTCTAATTTTTTTTATAGAATATAGATTTTTGGGAGAGGTTTGAGGTGTGCAAAAATCAGAGGAAGAGGGTCCTTGGGCATGGGGGTTCCATAGGCACCAAACTAGGTGTCTAGGTGAGAGAAAAGAGAAGAAGAAGAGGATCTTCTTCTAGGGCTATTTTATTTTCAATCTCTCCTCCTTTCTTTTGAATTTTTTTTTTTAGAGAGTCTCAGATCAGCAAACTCTCATCTTACTTCTCATATTTTGGAGAGTCCAAATTTTGAAGAAGGGAGCATCTGATTGACCATCGAAGAAGGATCAGCACAGTACTAGCATGCTGTGTTGATTTTCTGCATCGAACTTTAGATCAAAGATCGTAGGCTCGTGTGGATGACTCCTAGAGGTTGGACATGTCTGTGGCTCATGACTTCATCATCAAGCCTGGATCAGTAAGTTAGAATATCTAAACTTGCTCAGGTAATAGATCTGATCTATAAACTTCATACCTGCATTTGATGTAGTGTAGATCTAGGTTGATTTGATCAACCTTTTTCTTTCTTATTTAATTTTAGTTTTGATTTAATATCATACCTTAATCATGTAATAGATCTAAAATTTAGATATTTATATAATTATTTAAATAAATTTTAGATTTATTTAAGTCTTTCACTGTAAGATCTTGAAAAAGTTTCAAGATCTACCTATGAAACTCTAGATCCGGTTCCTTCAATTGGTACTAGAGCAAGATTCTTATTACATGATTTTTATGCATGTCTAGATTATTTCTTAGATTAGATCTAATTTATAATCTAATTATTAAATATAAAATTTAAAAATAAAATAAAATAAAATATTTTAGATTGCCCAGACTGCCATAAGGTTATCCTACTGTAAGGTTTATCCCTTACAGTAAATAGGTTATCCTAGTACATGCTGATCTAAATATTGATCATAAAATTTTAGATTAGATCAAGAGATTTTATGATCTGATTAAAAATATTTTAATCTAATTTCAATCATCATAAATATGTTAGATTTAATCTAGAAAGATTTATGATTGATTATTATTGAAACTGTTTCAATTACATGAACTTGTTTAGATTAGATCTAAAGTAGTTTTATGTTTATTTTACTTAGATATTGATTATGAATCAAACATGCAACTTGGTTGATAGAACCATGTTGTAAAAATATTTTATAAATGTGAAAATTATTTTCGAAAAGCCAAACCCCAATCCTCAGCCCAAAACTTAATTAAGAATTAAGAAGTTGATTGATTAAGATCTAGGATTGTGAATTAAAGATCCTAAGATACAAATCATAACACATTGAGTTAAATGGGTTAGTGGAGATTAGATCCATTAATTGGGTTAGACCTAGGGTTAGATTAAAGAATGGACTTAATTAGAGAATTGACTAAATCTAATCAATTATTGTCTTAGATTAGATCAAGGATTCTCTAGATCAATTACAATAGTTATAGTTGGTCAAGTTCATGTCTTTAACAAGACCCAAGATGGACTTGATTCTTGGCTACGTGGTCTAGCACGAACTATTAGGTTAATCTAATTAAAACTAATTAAACCAGTTGGTGTCTAAGGTAAATCAGACCAGTGGTTTTTAATTGGTAGCCCGCTTACCTGATCATTTCTGATGGTGTCTAAGATAAGCCTAGCAGACCCTTCCACTGATCGAACTTACCTGACCTCTTGGTGAGATTATGTTTTGATCGGATTGCTTGACTATTCGAGCTAACCCATGTCAGCTAGGTAAATCAGTTTGACTGATTTAGGTGCTCCTAGACCAGCCTATTTATGGTCTCCCTTAAGTTGACTTGGTGAAGTTAGTGGGAGGATCATGATAAGCTGGTTAATCTGACCTACTCACTTCTATAAATAAATCTTCTAAAATTATTAGGTCCCTAAAATAAAATAGTTATATAATAACTGGATCATAGCCTTCCATTAAAGTGGATGATAATGTAGAATCAATTGGATAATCATTGGAGGCCCAAAGGCCTGGTGCTTATCGATCAATGAAATTATCATTCATTATATGATCTCTTGGATACATCTTTCTAAATGATGGTCAGGTGGGCCAACAAAAGTTGGGCCTGATCATTCATTGGTTGGATGGGCCAAGTATGGTCATGTTAATGGTTGGACCTAACTGGACCCTTTTCTGAGAAGGCAAAAGCCAACTGATTAGGGCCTGGGGCAAAATTTAATTACTAAAAATTATTTAGAGAAACAATTGGTTATGAACCTACCCTTAGATGTACATGGGTGGGCCAACCAAAGTTGGGCTTGTGTATAGTCTATGTGGATTTTAGTACCTACTAAGGAATTAGGATAATTCCTCAAATTGGAGGTAGAGGCTATCAATTCGAATAAAATATTGGGAGAAACCTTTTGATTAAAGTCCAAATCTTTAAGTTTAATGAATCAATTACTAATTAGGTTTTGATTTTTCTTTGTGCAGACATGGCCACTTCTCTGTCACTTCGATCATTATTGGACAATGATAAATTGGTGGGATCCAACTTCGATAGCTGGTACCAAAAGCTGAAGATTATCTTGGAGCATGAATGGATCCTATATATATTGATGGATCCTACACCTAAGGAGCCAGCTGTCAATGCACGTGGAACAGTCTGAGATACTTATCAAAAATGGCTCAGCGATCGAACTACGGTGCACTGCATTATGTTGGCTGTGATGAATGATGAGTTCAGTCGCAAGTTTGAGATAGCTCAGCCAAACAAAATGCTCCAAGTGTTAGAGGATTCTTTTGGCACACCCGATGATGTTGAGAGACACAAGACTAGTTATGCCATCTTCAATGCTAGAATGCAGGATGGTGCCTCCATCACTGATCATGTATTGTACATGATCGAGTTGATAGAGCGCTTGAGCAAGCTCGGCTTTTTCTTACACAAACAACTTAGAAAAGATGCAATACTAAACTCGCTGCCCAAGTTTTATCTCTCATTCCTTATACATTATATAATATCAAAGCCTGAAGTGGACTACCATGGGTTACTGGGGTTACTTCATAATTTTGAGAAGGATCACCAACTCCATAAGGAGTCGGTGAACTTAGTGGGAGGTTCGTCTTCTCGTTCTCAATCCTTTGAGAAAGGAAAGAAGAACAAGAAGAAGAAAGCCAAGAAGGTGCATGTTCATGCTGGGACATCAGTGCAGGGCCAGACCAAAAAGATTAAGTTCGATAAGAGTCAAGCTGAATGCTTCTTTTGCAAGAAGTAGGGGCACTGAAAGAGGAACTGTCCTTAGTACATTGCCTCCCTGGACTCGAACAAGCAGAGAAAGAAGCAAGCTATTGCTGGGCAAGGTATCTATATAATAACTCCTTGCAATTTCTCTATTTGTGATATTACTCACTGGATATTGGATACCAGTAGCCCTTACCACATTTGCAATTCGTTGCAAGGGTTGCAGGTCAGTAAAAGATTCAAGCAAGATGAGAGATTCCTGAATGTTGGAGATGGAAGATCAGTTCCAATTCTAGCTTTAGGAATTTTGAAACTTGTATTTGAATCTCATACCGTTGATCTTAGTGATTGTCACTTCTATCCTAGTATTTTTTAAATATCATTTCTATAGGCCTTTTAGCCATGAATAATTATGAAATTTTAATAAAGAAATGAGTTTGTAATGTCATTATGAATGGTGTTACTACTTTCTATGGACAATTGAACAATGGTGTATATATGTTATCACAATCTATTAATGTAGTCTATTCTACTGGCAAGCATCCTAGATTAGATAGTGTATCAGATATCTACTTATGGCACTGTAGGCTAGGTCATATAAATAAGAACAGGATAAATAAGTTGACTCGGACGGGAATCCTCGAAGTTAATGATTGTGAATCACTTTCAACCTGTGAGTCCTATCTTCTTGGTAAAATGACCAAGTCACCTTTCACTAAAAAAGATGAGAGAGTCAATGAGCTCTTAGGTCTAGTACATACTGATGTATGTAGACCAATGAGCACAAGTGCCAGAGGTGGATATGTCTACTTCATCGCTTTCATAAATGATCTATCCAGATATGGATATGTCTATCTGATGAAACATAAGTCGAATTTTTTTGAAATATTCAAATGATTCCGAAGTGAAGTAGAAAAATAAACTGAAAAGAGTATTAAAACACTTCGATCTGACCGAGAAGGCTCTGGTGAGTTTCTTACATATCTAGGAGAGAATGGAATTCTCTCTCAATGGACTTCTCCTAAAACACCACAACATGATTGTGTGTCTAAAAAGAGGAATCAAACTTTGTTAGACATGGTCCTATCTATGATGGGATTTGCCAGCTTGCCGATATCTCTCTAAGGATATGCACTCGAATCGACTTGTTATCTATTAAATAGGGTTTCAAGTAAGTCTGTAGTTAAAACCCCATATGAGATATGGACAGGATGTAAGACAGCACTTTCACACCTTAGGGTTTGGGGGTGCTCGACTTATGTTAAACGATTAGTTACAGACAAACATAGACCTAGGTCTGATAAGTGTACATTCATAGGGTACCCAAAAGAGACCAAAGGATACTATTTCTACCATGCTGATGAACAAAAGATGTTCGTCAGCCTTAGGGCAATCTTTTTAAAAAAGAAGTTCCTTGATGAAGGAACTGTTGCCTCTATGGTTGAACTTGATGAAGTTCAATAGGTAGAAAGTCCGACACAGAATATTGAACCTAAGTCAGATTTGATCAGATCAGATCTGAAGCCTAGTGAGCCCGCATCATTAAGGCAATCTAGCAAAGTACCCCTCCATCCGGATAGATACTATAGATTCTTGGTCCAGAATGGTGATCCCATCGAACTCGATGAGAACGATGAGGACCCAATCACTTATATGGATGCAATGCATAGATCCAATTCTAAGAAATGGCTAGAAGCCATGAGATCCGAAATGGATTTCATGAAGGTCAATGATGTATGGACATTAGTTGACCCACCTAAAGGTGTTAAACCCATTGGATGTAAATGGATCTTCAAAAAGAAAAGGGGTGCAGACGGAAAGATGGAGACCTATAATGCCCATCTGATTACCAAGGGGCATCATCAACATTATGGTATTGACTATGACGAGACGTTCTCTCTTGTGGCAATGCTTAAGTCCATTCGGATCATGCTTGCCATTGCTGTCCATCTGGACTATGAGATCTGATAGATGGATGTGAAGAGAGCTTTTCTAAATGGAGAGCTGATCAAAGGGTATATATGATACAATCTGAAGGATTCACATTCACAAATGAGTCCAAGGTGTGCAAGCTTCAGAGATCCATTTATGGATTGAAGCAGGCATCTTGGAGTTGGAACATGCATTTTGATAAAGTAATCAAAATGTATGGCTTCATTAAGAATGGAGAAGAACTCTACATTTACAAATGGGCAAATGGACCAGCAGTGGTGTTCCTTATTTTGTACGTGGATGATACTCTTAATCAGAAATGACATCCCCGCACTATAAGAAATAAAAGTCTAGTTGTCATCATAATTCTCCATGAAGGACTTGGATGAAGCATCCTACATCCTAGGGATGAAGATCGATAGGGATAGATTTAAAAGGATGCTTGGTATATCCCAATCAACGTACATAGAAACTATGCTAAAGAGGTTCAGCATGGAGAATTTTAAAAAAGGCTATCTTTCGATAGGCCAAGAAATTTCTCTCTAAGAAGGATTGTCCGATAACTCCTGAAGAGAGAGAGCGTATGAGCAGAATTTTATATGCTTCGACAGTAGGGTCTATTATGTATGCAATGACATGTACAAGACCAGATGTGGCATACTCACTAGGAGTAGTGACTAGATAATAGTCTGACCCTGAAGAAAATTACTGAAAGGTGGTTAAAACCATCCTTAAGTATTTAAGAAATACTAAGAACCAATGGTTGATTTTTGGTGAGTTAGATCTGAAGCTTATGGGATTTACAGACTCCAGCTTTCAATCTGATCATGATGATAGTAAAAATATGTCAGAATATATCTTTACTCTAAATGGTGGAGCCATCTGCTGAAAAAGTTTCAAGCAGCATATAGTGGCTGACTCTATTTACGAAGCAGAGTACATGGCAGCATCAAATGCAGCAAAGAAAGCTGTGGCTGAGGAAGTTCATCACCGAGCTTTGAGTAGCATCCTCCATTGATGATCCAGTCTTGCTCTATTGCGACAGCACTAGTGCCATAGCTCAAGCAAAGAAATTGAAGGCACACTAGCGAACAAATCACATTCTATGCTACTTCCATTTGGTCCATGAGATCGTGGATCGTGATGACGTCGACCTTCAGAAGATCAACAGAAAGAAAAACCTAGCCGACCCCTTCGCTAAAGCCTTGGCAATCATGGAGTTCGACAACCATAAGTTGAAGATGGGTATTACATACTATGTCGAGTGACTTTAGGACAAGTGGGAGTTGTTAAAAATTATGTACCAAAGTTAATCATCAGTCTGCTGATGGTTGAGATATTGTAATTAATTTATTAATTAATAAAAAATATTTTGGCATCTTTTTTCATCACAACTTTACATCTTCTAATGAACTCCATTATTGTGATGAAGTCCTTAAGACTATTTAGTTTCGATAAAGAGAGAATTTATCGATTAGTCCTTAAATTTATTCACGATCAAATGATAGGCTGTTAATTAGGACGACAACATCTATCGAGTATAGGTTGCTATATGTCATATAGGTTGGTTGTCCTCTTAATCAAGATGTGTGGAGACACTGGTATGGCATACAGATGAGATGTATGGGTTCATCATCATTGAACGTGATCAACTCCAGAGCATTCTACTATCGAGAATGTCTTTGATGGGATATAGGTATAAGTATCCCTTAGACCTGAGATCACCTCAGTGACTTGCAAGCAACTCACTATGCTTTGGTACCAGACTAACTAAATTTCTAATTCAGTAATGGAAGGCTTCTAGGCACAGTCAAATACTTGCAAAGTCGGAGTGTGATCAAGATGGAATTAACCACTCCAAGAGTTGGAGAGAATGTGTCACTGTATTTCAATATAGCAAAACCTTGGTCAGTGTAATCCATCAGATGAATTTGATATTTTGAAATATAATGTGGACAACCTGATCAGAGTTGATAGTTGAACTCTAATGTATCCTGCAAGCATTGTGGTCAAGGGGATGAATTATATGAAAACTATATCCACATGGATTCTAAGGATGGTTTTTTACACCTTCGACCTATCCGACCATTGGGTATCATTGCTAGATGGTCACTTTGATTGGTACAAAAATTTATTTCTATGCTACCGACTTAGGTTCGAACCTATGAGGTCACACACATAAGAGCTTACAATCTAATTGGATGGTTGATCAATGATTAAGAATCGTTCTAGGGTTAAACCATTAATACGATTGGTGTTTAACCTAGTGCAAGTGTTGTAGGAGGATCGATTAGCAATTAGATTGCTAATTAAATTAATTTGATTAAGCCAATAGATTGAGATTAAGTCTAATTAAATATAATTTAATTAGATTTAGTTTGCGCTTGATTGGATCAAGTTCAATTGATTTATTGGATAAGCCAAGTGCAAGGAAAAACTAGTCCTAGTCTAACTAGGACTCGGATTAACCCAATTTTCTAGTTTGATTAAAAAATAAATCAAAATTAAATCTAATTTAATTTGATTTAATTAAGTTCTTAAATGGGTTAGGGCCTTATTTAATTGGGTTGGTTTAATCTTGATTTTATTTGGTTAAAAGATCTTGTTTAACCAAGTCAAAATAGGAGTCCTAGTGTGACTAGGACTCCCTATCTCCTTATGCCATCTTGGTCCCATCGCCTTCCATACCATTTTTTAGGTATTTTTCATGGAAAATCCCTTTTTGGAAAAGGAAGTGAGAGAGCCAATGAGCTCTTAGGTCTGAGCACAAGAGCCAGAGGTGGATATGTCTACTTCATCACTTTCACAGATGAACTATCTAGATATGGATATGTCTATCTGATAAAACATAAGTTAGATTCTTTTGAAATGTTCAAACGATTCCAAAGTGAAGTGAAAAAATAAACTAGAAAGAGTAGTAAAACTCTTTGGTTTGATCGAGGTGGAGAATATCTTTTTGGTGAGTTTCTCATATATCTAGAAGAGAATAGAATTCTCTCCCAATGGACTCCTGGAACAGAGCTCATTTGTGAGAGAGCCATTTATGGTATTGATAATGATGAGACGTTCTTCCCTATGGCAATGCTCAAGTCTATTCAGATCATGCTTGCCATTGCTGCCCATCTGAACTATGAAATCTGGCAGATGGATGTGAAGATAGCTTTTCTAAATGAAGAGCTGATCGAAGAGGTGTATATGATACAACCTAAAGAGTTTACATCCATAGATGAGTCCAAGGTGTGCAAGCTTTAGAGATTCATTTATGGATTGAAGCAGGCATCTCGGAGTCAAAACATGCATTTTGATAAAGTGATCAAAATGTATGGCTTCGTTAAGAATGGAGAAGAATCCTGTATTTACAAATGGGCAAATGGTCCAGCAATGGTATTCCTTATTTTGTACGTGGACGATATTCTCTTAATCGGGAATGATATATCCATATTATAAGGAATAAAAGTATGGTTGTCATTACAGTTTTCCATGAAGGACTTGGATGAAGCATCCTACATCCTAGGAATGAAGATCTATAGGAATAGATCTAAAAGGATGCTTGGCATATTCCAATCCATGTACATAGAAATTGTGCTGAAAAGGTTCAGCATGGAGAATTCTAAAAAGGACTATCTTCTAATAGGCCAAGAAATTTCTCTCTAAGAAGGATTGTCCGACAACTCCTAAAGAGAGAGAGCGTATGAGTAGAATTTCATATGCTTTGGTAGTGGGGTCTATTATATATGCAATAACATGTATGAGATCAGACGTGGCATACACACTAGGAGTAGTGAGTAGATACCAGTCTGACCCTGGAGAAAATCATTGAAAGATGGTTAAAACCATCCTTAAGTATTTAAGAAATACTAAGGACCAATGGTTAGTTTATGGTGAGTCAGATCTAAAGCTTGTGGGATTTACAGATTTCAGCTTTCAATCTGATCATGATGATACTAAAAATGTGTCGAGATATATCTTTACTCTAAATGGTGGAGCAATCTACTGAAAAAACTTCAAACGGCATATAGTGGCTGACACTATTTGTGAAATAAAGTACATGACGACATCAGATGCAGCAAAAAAAGCTGTATGGCTAAGAAAATTCATCATCGAGCTCGGAGTAGCACCCTCCGTTGATGGTTTAGTCCTGCTCTACTGTGATAGCACTAGCACCATAGCTCAAGCAAAGGAATCGAAGGCACACTAGTGAACAAAGCACATTCTGCACCACTTCCATTTGGTCCATGAGATCGTGGATCATGGTGACATCGATCTTCAGAAGATTGATGGAAAGGAGAACCTAGCCGAGCTCTTCACTAATGTCCTGGCAGTCAAGGAGTTCGACAACCATAAGTCGAAGATGGGTATTAGATACAGTGTCGAGTGGCTTTAGGACAAGTGGAAGTTGTTGAAAATTATGTCCCAAAATCAATCATTAGCCTATTGATGGTTGAGATATTGTAATTAATTTATTAATTAATAAAAAATATTTTGGCATCATTTTTCTTCATAAGTTTACATCTTCTAATGAACTCCATTGTTGTAATGAAGTCCTAGGACTATTTAGTTTCGATAAAAAGAGGATTTATCGATTAGTCCTTAAAGTTATTCACGACCAAATGATAGGCTGTTAATTAGGATGACAGCATCTATCGAGCATAGATTGCTATATGCCATATAAGTGTTAGATATGTGTGTCCTAGAAGCAAGAATTGACTGACACTTATAATACACTTCTAGGAGCAAAATTATAATTTTAACTATAAATAATAAAATAGGTTATTTTCTATCATAAATGTGTATTTAGTGTCTATGATACATCCTTGAGTTAATGATAATGATAATTTATATTTTCAAGAGTCAAAAATTTAAGACAAGAATTTTTATTTATTAACTCATAAAATCCTCCTAACCATAGGATCATCATGAGGATGGTGATTGATCCAGAAGGTTAGTGTACAATCATTTCTTCATAGTAGATGAGTCTTGAGTCAATAGTATAGAGACATCGAAGTGAAAGTACAGGTATTCATTAGAGAACGAGGGCACTGAGTGTGACCACCTCGAGCAGTGATAAGTAAGTCTACCTTCTCGTCGATGACTGACTCGAAGCTGCAGTGGTGTGTCTGATTCTTTGATCTGAGGTGCATCGATAGTTCATCCTTGAGGGTGTTATAGTTTGACTACACCATGACTCAGTCTCCTAGCCATTCGAAATCCTGAGGTGTATGTTGGCTATAGCATGTTCATTGTAGGAATTGGATTGCACCAAGATGGAATCTATCTACCTCGGTGGATGAGGAGCAGCCCTATGATGATCATGAGAATCAAGTCCATAAGCCCATGGCCATGGCAGAGTGAAATAATAGAAAGAGTTTCTATTAAGGTTTTCACATTGGACTTGAATCGAATGATTAAATCATATGATAGAAATTAGGGTTTGACGAGTTCACCTTAACCCTAATCTGATCGGGGCTCAAGATAGAAGAACTTAATCACACAAGTAGCTACATCGAGAGGTTCATTTTTAGTTTTGATGGGTTGCCACCATATACTGCTAGGTGTCACTGGTGGATTTTGGGAGCAATTAGAATGATTTAGATGATCGATCATTCTAGTTGTCTGAATCAGAAGAGTTCTGATCCATCGAAAGGAGTTTCGATGATGTCGATGATGGAGATCATGACATATCCCATTACCATACAGAATTGAACCTAACTGGATCACACAAACAAGGGTTTGGATCTGGATATCATCAATTGAACTAATCCAGTTCAATTGATTTGAATTAGATTCAAATAGGTTCAAGGAAATCATGCTAGCACATGATTGAACCTAACGTTCTCCTTTTATTATATTTAAAAGTTATCTCGACTAAGCCAAATGAGTTTGTGCTCACTCAGGTACCTTTACTTGGTCTGACTAGAGCTTGTCCAGGTCAGAAAAGGATTGTCTTAATTTATGAGATAAATTTGAGACAACACCTGCCATTTTTCATCACCTACTAATTCTTGTCATTTGACTTTGGTCAAACATTGACCTTTGACTCTTAGACATCTACCCATGTGTCATGCACTTATTGGAGAGTAGATAGGAGGTTGTCCCCTTACTAGAATTTGGAAAGGAGGGGGTACATGCCTAGGGAGGTGTGCGCCCATGGATAGGGATGCCTGGAGTTCCATATGGATGGGACTCCAGGTTACTTCTTGGATTCTACTTAGGTGACCCCTAGCCATAGACTTTCACCAATCTTAGGCACCATCTAAGGATGAATTTGTAGGACTCTCATCTGATTGGATCAGGTGATGTCATCCCACCTTAGATTTAGATCTGATTGCATGAAGCAACGTGATTGGTCGGGATGATGTGGCATTGCATGGCACAGTAGGATCTATATAAATCCTATCTGCGCCACACTTTCATAGAGTTCCTCTTAGCCCATACCCTAAGGCTACCCCTCTCCCTCCTCCATGCCATATTCTAATCCTCTCTCTCCTCTCCATGCCCAAGGGATGTTGGGCTCCAGTTTGGTGCGATCCAGATAAGAAAAAGCTGATGAGAAAGGAAGAAGGCGGCACTACTGCAGAGATGACTGCTGATCTTCAGAAGGAGTTTTGAAGATCCTTCAAATCAGAAAGAAGGAGAAGATCTCTAGATCCAGCTCGAGTGGATATTGGTAGAGGCCAGGCGCTTGCGTGGCTAGATCCAGAACCTCAGGCAATCAGTAGGATCATCAAAGGGTAATTAGATTACCCAACATCAAGGTATAAATTAAATTAGATTTAATTTAATTTTATTTTTATTCATTAGATCTAAAAAATTAGATTCATAACATCTTAGATCTGATCTGGATGCATGAAAGAAATTTTTGAAATATCTCTCTTGATCCGATCAGATCTAAACGAACCCGACCGAAAAATCAGGATTTCTCCTTCAACTGGTATCAGAGCCAGGTTCTCTAAATTATTTAGATCTAATTTTTAATTTATTTTGATATAAAAATTAGGTGATTTTAGATGTCCCATGAGATGTGATTAGATCTGAAATCAAAAAAATTAAAATTAAATAATATAGATCTAAGTTCTATAATATGCATGACTAGTTGTAAAATAGAATAGTTCTATACGTAGTCTTGCATGATCATGATTTATTTTGATTAAATTATGATTTTATATTAATTTATTTTTTATTTTTTGATAATTATAAATATTATAATAAGATCTAATAAATAGAAAATAAAATTATTTAATTTTTAGATCATATGAGATATGATGAATGCATGTTTAGACTAGTTGTAGAATAGTTCTACATAATTATCTAGATTAAAATTTATTTTGATGTGATCAATTTAAATCTGATTTTTTAGATAATTATAAGATAATTTAGATCTAAAAAACATGCATGATGTGATACATGAGATGTATGCAAAACATGTATAAAGTTAGATCAATTATTATATATGAGATATATGATGTAGATTTAACTAGTTTTGTAGATTTATATTTCTGATTAAGGCATTCTCCTTGGCCGTTCAATCATAAGAACAAAGTAGGGTTTAAATGTCCTCACCTTCCATTCGATGGGGTGTTCTTATGATGTGTAGGGGTGCTGTGCATTCATCCTTAATCAGAAATCAAGCACTTACTTTCTGCAAAATCCTAGATCTTGAAACCCTAAGATTTTATTTACATATTTTATTTGTGAACCCTAACTTAATTAAGAATTAAGATTATCAAATATTAATTATGTCTAAAATTAAGAATTTTAGATCTAAGACATATTCATAATATTGGGTTTGGGCTTGGGTAGCTCAATTAGGTCTAAGTGGTTGATCAAATCGAATCAAGAGTTGGTTAGATGGAATCAACAGTGCTTAAATTGACCATTCTAATAGGATTAAGTTTGGATCAAGATTGAGTCACGTAAGTGATCAATCAAGCTAATGAAGAAAAATTCTAATTTCTCGGGATCAGGTTTGTTCAGATCTAATTGGATCGACAGACATATTTCAAAAATCACCTATTAGATCCTAATCAGATCTGACACTTTTTAGATCTGATTTTATGATCTGATAAATAAAAACATAAAACTAAATTAATTCTAAATTAATTTTACCTTGATTCTGGGTAATCTGATTATCCTTTGATGATCCTACCGAAGTCCTGAGGTTCTGGATCTAGCCATGCAAGCGCCTAGCCTCTATCGGTATCCACTCGGGCTGGATCTGGAGATCTTCTTCTTCTCTTTCTTTTCTCCAAAAATTAGATCTGGATCTGATTTGGAGAATCTTCAAAACTTCTTCTAAAGATCACCCATCGTCTCTGCAGTAGTGTTGCCTTCTTCCTTTTTCATCAGCCTTTCCTTGCCTGACTCACACTAATCTGAAGGCCCAACTTCCTTGGGTGTGGAGAGGAGGGAGAGGGCCAGATGGTGGCATAAAGAAGGGAGAGGGGTAGCCTTAGGGCATAGCTTGGAAGAGGAGTTCTCAAAAGTGGGCATAGACAGGATCTTTTTATAGACTCTGCTGCGCCATGCAGTGCTGCGTCACCCCAGCCAATCATGTTGCTTTGTGCAATCATATCTAAATTTGATTGGTGGGATGACATCACCTGATCCAATTAGATGAGAGACCCATAGGTTCATTCTTAGATGGCGCCTAAGATTGGTCAAAGTAGATACCCAAGGGCCACCTAAGTAGAAACTAAGAAGCAACCTGGAGTCCCATCCGTATGGAACTTCAGCATCCCTATCCATGGGCGCACGCCATCCTAGGCGCGCATCCCCTTCTTTCCAATTTTCATAGAGGGGACAAGCCCCTATCTGCTCTCCAATAAGTGCATGACACATGGGCAGATATCCAAGGGTTAAAGGTCAATGTTTGACCAAGTCAAAGTACAAAAATTAGCAGGTGATGGAAAATGGCAGATGTTATCTCAAATTTATCTCATAAACTAAGACAACCCTTTTCTAACTTGGACAAGCTCCAGTCAGACCAGGTAAAGGTACCTAAGTGAGCACAAACTCATTTGGCTCAGTTGAGATAACTTTTGTGATAGAAAAAGGAGAATGATAGGCTCAATCGTGTGCTAGCACGATTTCCTTGAACCTAATTAAATCTTATTCAAATCAATTGAACTGGATAAGTCCAATTGATGATATTAAGATCCAAACCCTTATTTGTATGATTTAGTTAGGTTCAATTCTATCATGATCTCCATCATCAACATCATTGAAACTCCTTTCGATGAATCAAAACTCTTCTAATTCAGACAACTTAGAATGGTCGATCATCTAAATCATTCTAATTGCTCCCAAAATCCATCAGTGACACCTAGCAGCATATGGTGGCAACCCATCAAAACTAAAAATGAACCTCTCAGTGTAGCTACTTGTGTAATTAAGTTTTTCTATCTTGAGCTCCGATCAGATTAGGGTTAAGGTGAACTCGTCAAACCCTAATTTCTATCATATGATTTAATCATTCGATCCAAGTCTGATGTGAAAAACTTAATAGAAACTCTTTCTATTATTTCACTCTCTGCCATGGCCATGGGCTTATGGACTTGATTCTCATGATCATCATAGGGCTGCTCCTCATCCATCAAAGTAGATAGATTCCATCTTGGTGCAATCTAATTCTTACAATGAACATGCTATAGCCAACATACACCTCAAGATTCCGAATGGCTAGAAGACTGAGTCATGGTGTAGTCAAACTATAACACCCTCAAGGTGAACTACTGATGCACCTCAGGTCAAAGAACCAGACACACCACTGCAGCATTGAGTCAGTCATCGACGAGAAGGTAGACTTCCTTATGACTACTCGAGGTGGTCACGCTCAGTGCCCTCGTTCTCTAAATGAGTACCTATACTCTCGCTTTGGTGTCTCTACACCGTAGACTTAAGACTCATCTACTATAAAGAAGCGATTGTACACTAATCTTCTGGATCAATCACCATCCTCATGATGATCCTACGGTCAGGAGCATTTTATGAGTTAATAAATGAAAATTCATGTCTTAAATTTTCAACTCTTGAAAATATGAATTATCATTACCATTAACTCAAGGGATGTATCACAGACACTAAATACACTTATGTGATAGAAAATAACCCATTTTATTATTTATAGTCAAAATTATAATTTTGCCCTTAGAAGTGTATTACAAGTGTCAGCCAATTCTGGCTTCTAGGGCACTCATATCTAACAAACTCTCACTTGACCTAAAGCCAATTGGCTATAAATCTAAGTCCCATCTTCTCAAGGTGGGCTTCAATCTTCTGCTGGCCCAACGGCTTTGTAAGTAGGTCCGCCATATTATCTATGGAGTCGACTCTCTTGACCTCGACCTAACCCTTCCCGAGGTAATTGTGGATGAGGAGGTATCGCCGCTCGATGTGTTTGAATTTCTGGTGAGACCTCGGCTCCTTAGCAAGGGCTATGGCGCCATTGTTGTCGCAGTACAGAGGAATGGCATCTGATGGCATCACTCCGATCTCTGTGGCAAACTTCTTATACCAGAATGCTTCCTTTGCAGCTTCTGATACAGCGATATATTCTGCTTCCATGGTGGAATCTACTATCACTGTCTGCTTGAAACTTTTCCAACTGACAGCTCCACCATTGCACACAAACAGACTCTTCAGATGTCGACTTTCGATCATCTACATCGGACATAAAGTCCGAGTCTGTATACCCCTAGACTTGGAGTTCTCCATTACCAAAGACCAACAACATATCCTTAGTTCTTCTCAAGTACTTAAGGATACATTTCATAGAAGTCCAGTGTTCTTCACCTGGATTCGACTGATATCTGCTCGTGACACTCACAGCATGGGCTATATCAGGTCGTGTACATAACATGGCATACATGAGGCTCCCTATTGCTGAAGCATAAGGGATCTTGCTCATGCATTCTATTTCCTCAGGTGTGCTAGGGCACATCTTCTTGGAAAGATGAATGCCATGTCTGAAGGGTACTAAACCCCTCTTAGAGTTTTCCATACTAAACCTCTTTAGTACTTCCTCTATGTACATCTTCTGTGAAAGTCCTAGCATCCTATTCGGTCTATCTCTATAGACCTTAATTCCTAGAATAAAGGATGCTTCTCCTAGGTCTTTCATGGAGAATTCTTTAGATAACCATATTTTAACTATGGTCAACATGGGAATATCATTCCCAATAAGGAGGATGTCATCCACGTACAATACGAGGAAGACAACAGCGCTCCCACTGACCTTTTTGAAGACACATGGCTCCTCCTCATTTTTGATGAAATCAAACATTTTGATCACATCATTAAAATGAGTATTCCAGCTCCGAGATGCTTGCTTAAGTCCATATATGGACCTTTGCAGCTTGCATACCTTGTGATCATCATCACTGGATGTGAAACCTAGCGGCTGTTCCATATAGATATCTTCCTCAAGATATCCATTTAAGAACGTCATTTTCACGTCCATTTGCCATATTTCATAATCGAAATAGGCTGCAACAGCAAGCAATGTGCGAATGGATTTTAGCATAGCTACTGGAGAAAAGGTATCCTGATAGTCAATGCCTTCACGTTGACTATAACCTTTTGCCACTAATCTAGCTTTGAATGTCTCCACATTCCCATCTGCACCAATCTTTCTCTTGTAAGATCCATTTACACCCAATAGGTACTATACCTTCTGGTGGATCTACCAAGGTCCAGACTTGGTTTGAGTGCATCGAGTCAATTTCTGACTTCATTGCCTCTAACCATTTCTCAGGAGTCGATATCTGATATCGCCTCATTATAGGTTTTTGGGATCATCACCATGAAACCCCATTACCTACGAGGAACATTTTCTCTACATCCTCTGAAATAGTACCTAAGTACCTCTCAGGGGATGGAAAACTCTTTTCGATCTATGAGGTGGAGGAGGTAGTGTTCTTATTGGCTCAACCTGATTTGGTTCCATTTGGTCCTTAGCTCGTTGCTCTTGTGAGACTTTCTCATCGAGCTTGATCTTGCTTTCCAATGCCGCTATCTTGAATAAACTATTTTTCAAGAAAGATGGCATGTCGACTCACAATCACATTATGATCTTCTGGAATGTAGAAATAATATCCTAATGACTCTTTAGGATATCCTATGAAATCGAGCTCTGAAAGGACCTAAAGTCTAACTTGTCCGCTTGTTGTCTTTTGACATGAGCCGGACAATCCCAAATTCTGAGATGACTCAGACTTGGTTTCTTACCATGCCATATCTCATACGGTGTGGTAGGAATGATTTTAGAAGGAACCCTATTCAGTAAGTATATTGCAGTTAACAAACAGTATCCCCAAAGAAAATCAGGAAGGTCTGTGAAGCTCATCATGGATCGGACCATATCTAATAGGGTCCGATTTCCTCCGTTCTGAAATCTCCGTTGAGTTGAGGTGTTCTAGGTGGAGTCCATTGAGAGACTATGCCATTTTTCTTGAGATAGTCTAGGAATTTTTGACTAAGGTATTCACCTCCTCGATCTGATCGAAGAACCTTAATGGGTTTTTCAGTTTGCTTTTCTACTTCATGTCTGAATTCTTTGAACTTTTCAAAGGCTTCAGACTTGTGTCTCATAAGATACACATACCCATACCTAGATAAATCATCGGTAAAGATTATGAAGTAGACAAAGTTGCCTCTAGCCGGCACATCAAATGGGCCGCACACATCAGTATGTACTAGGGCAAGAAGATCCATGGCCCTTTCCCCATGTCCTACAAAAGGGAGCTTAGTCATTTTGCCATTGAAGACAAGATTCACAAATTGGATATGACTCGAAAGTCAATGGACTCAATAGCCCATTTTCTCCAATTTGTTAACCCTATCTTCTGCTATATGACCTAATTTTAGGTGTCATAGATACCTATCATTTGGACTATCCCTAGATCATTTCATGGTATTCATATTTTGCTCGATACTAAAAATAGATACATCAACATGTAATTGATAAAGACCATTAATAAGGAAACCACTTGCAATTTTATTTCTTTCCTAAAGAATATTATAATGGTCCTTAAGAAAACTAATTACATAGCCTTCTACTGCAAGACATGAAATAGAAATCAAATTCCTGCTTGCTGTAGATACATAATAACAGTCTTTTAATACTAAGCCTAAACCAGATGGTAGTCAAAGTGGGTATATTCCCACAACCACGGCAATAGCTCTTGCTCCATTTTCGACGTGCAAGATCATCTCACCATCCCTCAGCCTCCTGCTATTCTTAAGACCCTGCATAGAGGTGTACAAGTAAGCACTAAAACCAGAGTCAAGCACCCAACTGGATGCAGAAGAAACCATAAGGTTAGACTCAATAACGAGCATACCTCCAGAAGGACCTGCCTCCTTATTCTTCAGGATGGCCAGGTACGTAGGGCAGTTCCACTTTCAATGGCCGTTGTTGTTGCAATGAAAATACTTTCCTTTATCAGCGGCCTTCTTCTTCAGCTCTATCCTTTTTCTTCTTTCCTCCTTCCACCTTCTAGCTTTTTACAGACTTCTTCTTCTTTCCAAAAGACTTTCTCTTGGAAGAAGTCCATTCCATAGCAAGCACTGAGCCTTTAGAACCTTTCATGGAAAGCTCAGCGGTAACCAGCATGTTCATAAGTTCGGCCAAAAATTTTGAAGTTTATGCATATGGTAGTTCATGATGAACTGCCCATATGCATCAGTCAAGGATTGCATAGAATTATATCATTCTGCATAGATCCAAGTCTAACTTCACTCCGAGCTTCTCAAGCTCTTTCCAAGTCCTTGATCATCATCAGACAATGATCTTGGACTGACTATCCATCTCTTCAACTGGTATCAGAGCAGGTTCTCTAAATTATTTAGATCTAGATTTTAATTTATTTGATATAAAAATTAGGATTTTTTTAGATGTCCATGGATGTGATTAAGATCTGAAATCAAAAATTAAAATTAAATAATATAGATCTAAGTTCTATAATATGCATGACTAGTTGTAAAATAGAATAGTTTATACGTAGTCTGCATGATCATGATTTATTTTGATTAAATTATGATTTTATATTACTTTATTTTTTATTTTTTGAATATTATAATTTTATAATAAGATCTATAAATAGAAAGTAAAATTATTTAATTTTTAGATCATATGAGATATGATGAATGCATGTTTAGACTAGTTGTAGAATAGTTCTACATAATTATCTAGATTAAAAATTTATTTTGATGTGATCAATTTAAATCTGATTTTTTATAATTATAAGATAATTTAGATCTAAAAAACATGCATGATTGATACATGAGATGTATGCAAACATGTATAAAGTTTAATGCAAATATTATTATAATGAGATATATGATGATAGATTTACTTATTTTGTAGATTTTATATTTCCTGATTAAGGCATTCTCCTTGGCCGCTTCAATCATAAGAAAAGTAGGGTTTAAATGTCCTCACCTTCCATTCGATGGGGTGTTCTTATGAGTGTAGGGGTGCTGTGCATGTCATCCTTAATCAGAAATCAAGCACTTACTTTCTGGCAAAATCCTAGATCTTGAAACCCTAGATTTTATTTACCATATTTTATTTGTGAACCCTACTTAATTAAGAATTAAGATTTAAATATTAATTATGTCTAAAATTAAGAATTTTAGATCTAAGACATATTCATAATATTGGGTTGGGCTTGGGTAGCTCAATTAGGTCTAAGTGTTGATCAAGAAATCAAGAGTTGGTTAGATGGAATAACAGTGCTTAATTGACCATTCTAATAGGATTAAGTTTGGATTAAGATTGAGTCACGTAAGTGATCAATCAAGCTAATGAAGAAAATTCTAATTTCTCGGGATCAGGTTGTTCAGATCTAATTGGATGACAGAACAATATTTCAAAAATCACCTATTAGATCCTAATCAGATCTGACACTTTTTAGATCTTGATTTATTGATCTGATAAATTAAAACATAAAACTAAATTAATTCTTAAATTAAATTTACCTTGCATTCTGGGTAATCTGATGTATTCTTTGATGAAAACAGTGCACCGAATCCTAGGTTCTGAGATCTGCCTTGCAAGCGCCTAGCCTCTATCGGTATCGCACTCTGGGCTGGATCTGGAGATCTTCTTCTTCTCTTTCTTTTTCAAAAATTAGAATCTGGATCCTGATTTGGAGAATCTGTCAAAACTTCTCTAAAGATCACCCATCGTCTCTGCAGTAGTGTTGCCTCTTCTTTTTCTCAGCCTTTCCTTGCCTGACTCACACTAATCTGAGGCCAACTTCCTTTGGGTTGGAGAGCAGGGAGAGCCAGATGGGCATAAAGAAGGGAGAGGGGTAGCCTTAGGGGCATAGCTTGAAGGGAGTTCTCAAAAGTGGGCATAGACAGATCTTTTTATAGACTCTGCTGTCGCCATGCTGCTGCGTCAACCCAGCCAATCATGTGCTTTGTGCAATCATATCTAAATTGATTGTGGGATGACATACCTGTCCATTAGATGAGAGACCATTAGGTTCATGTCTAGTGGCGCTAAATTGTCAAAGTAGATACCAAGGGCACTAAGTAGAAACTTAAGAGAACCTGGATCCCATCCGTATGGAACTTCAGCTCCCTATCCATGCGCACGCCATCCTGGCGCGCATCCCCTTCTTTCCAATTTCTAGAGGGGAAAGGCCCTACGCTCTCCAATAGTGCATGACACATGGTGCAAAGTCCAAGGGTTCAAGGTCAATGTTTGACCAAGTCAAATAACAAAAATAGCAGGTGAGGAAAATGGCAGGTAGTTCTTACAAATAAGACAACCTTTTCTAACTTGGACAACTCCGTCAGACCATATGAAGGTCCTATGAGCACAAACTCTTTGGCTCAGTAGGATAACTTTTGATAGCAAAAGAGAATGATAGGTTCAATCGTGTGCTAGCAGATTTCCTTGAACCTAATTAATAATCTCATTCAGATCAATTGACTGGATAGTCAATTGATGTATTTAAGATCCAAACCCTTATTTGTGATTTAGTTAGGTTCAATTCTATCATGATCTCATCATCAATCACATCAAAACTCCTTTCGATGGTCAAAACTTTCTAGATTCGAACAACTTAGAATGGATCGATCATCTAAATCATTCTAATTGCTCCAAAATCCACAGTGACACCTAGCAGATATGGTGGAACCCCATCAGAAGCTAGAATGACGAACCTCAGTTGGTCAGCTACTTGTGAATTCAGTTTTTCTATCTTGAGCCCGATCAGATTAGGGTTAAGGTGAACTCGTCAAACCCTATTGTCTATCATATGATTTAATCATTCGATTCCAGAGTCATGTGAAAACTTAATATGAAACTCTTTCTATTATTTTCACTCTCGCATGGCCATGGGCTTTGACTTGATTCTCATGATATCATAGGCTGCTCCTCTCCACACGAGTAGATAGATTCCATCTTGTGCATCTAATTCTTACAATGAACATGCTATAGCCAACATCACACTCAGTTCCAATGCTAGGAAGACACGATAATGGTGTAGTCAAACTATAACACTCCTAAGGTGAACTCTGATGCACCTCAGGTCAAAGAACCAGACACACTACTGAGCATTCGAGTCAGTCATGACGAGAAGGTAGACTCCTCTATGACTACTCGAGGTGGTCACGCTCAGTGCCTCGTTCTCAATGAGTACCTATACTCTCGCTTCGGTTTTCTACACCTAGACTTAAGACTCATCTACTAAAAGAAGCGATTGTACATAACTTCGGACAATACATCCTCTGATGATCCTAGGTGGAGCAATTTATGAGTTAACAATGAAATTCATGTCTTAAATTTTCAACTCTTGAAAATATGAATTATCATACATTAACTCAAAGGATGTATACAGATACTAAATACACTTATGTGATAGAAAATAACCATTTATTTTTATAGTCAAAATTATAATTTTGCCCTTAGAAGTGTATTACAAGTGTCAGCCAATTCTGGCTTCTAGGGCACTATATCTAACAACTCTCACTTACCTAAAGCAATTGGCTAAAAGTCTAAGTCCCATCTTCTAAGGTGGGCTTCAATATTTCTGCTGGCCCAACGGCTTTGTAAGTGGGTCCGCCAATTATCTTGGAGTGACTCTCTTGACCTCGACGTAACCCTTCGAGGTAATTGTGGATGAAGGTATCGCGCTCGATGGTTGAATTTCTGGTGAGACCTCGGCTCCTTAGCAAGGGTTATGGCGCCTTGTTGTCGCAATACAGAGGATGGCTATGATGGCATCACTCCGATCTCCGTGGCAAACTTCTATACCAGAATGCTTCTTTGCAGCTTTGATACAGCATATATTCTGCTTCCATGTGGAATCTACTATACTGTCTGTTGAAATTTTCCAGCTGACAGCTCCACATTGCAAAAAATAAGACTCTCAGATGTCGACTTTGATACACATTGAAATAGTCGATCCGTATACCCTAGACTGGAGTTCTCCATTACCTAAAGATCAACAACATATCTTAGTTCTTCTCAAGTACTTAAAGATATATTCTACAGAAGTTCAGTGTTCTTCACTGGATTTGACTGATATCTGTTCGTGACACTCACGCATGGGCTAAATCAGGTCGTGTACATAGACATGGCATACATGAGGCTCCCTATTGCTGAAGCATAAGGGATCTTGCTCATGTCATTCTATTCCTCAGGTGTGCTGGGCACATCTTCTTAGAAAGATGAATCCATGTCTGAAGGGTATTAATCCCCTCTTAGAGTTTTCCATACTTAAACCTCTTTAGTACTTCCTCTATGTACATCTTCTGTGAAAAGTCCTAGCATCCTATTCGAGTCTATCCTCTATAGACCTTAATTCCTAGAATAAAGGATGCTCTCTCTAGGTCTTTCTGGAATTCTTTAGACAACCATATTTTACTGTGTCAACATGGGAATATCATTCCATAAGGAGGATGTCATCACGTACAATACGAGGAAGACAACAGCGCTTCCCACTACCTTTTGAAAGACATGGCTCCTCCTTGTTTTTGATGAAACCAAACTTTTTGATCACATTATTGAACAAAGTGTTTCAGCTCCAAATGCTTGCTTAAGTCATATATGGACTTTGCAGCTTGCACCTTGTGATCAGTATCACTGGATGTGAAACTAGCAGCTATTTCCATATAGATATCTTCCTCAGAGAAGAAGAGGATCTCTAGATCCAACCTGAGTGGATACCGGTAGAGGCCAGGTGCTTGCATGGCTAAGATCCAGAACCTTCCGCTACAAACAGGATCATCAACAGGGTAATAGGATTACCCAGATCAAGTAAATTAAATTTGATTTAATTTATCTTTTAATTTTATTTTATTAAAATAATAAGAACCAGATCTGAAACATATCAAGATCTGATTGGGATTAAGAGAAAAATTTTTTGAAATATATCTCTTGATCTGATCAGATCTAAACGAACCTGGACCGGGAAATCAGGATTTCCCTTCACCCTTGATATGAGAAGAAGAAGAGAAGAAAGTCTTCTCTTAGGATTTCTTTGAGAGCCCTTCTTCTCCATCTTTTATGAAGCTTTAGCATTAGAAAATCAGAAACAAATAGATCTAGAAGTGTTGAAAATAATTGAGGAGAAGGTCTCTTCCTATCCTGGCATGGAGATGTATTCGGGACATCAAAGGTTAATGTGCTGAAAGAGAAGAACTGTCTTCACTTAGGATAGTTTTTACACCATATTATTTTTTGATTTTTGGAAGATCCAAGAGTTGAATTTCTCCCTCAATCCTTCTTGTAGTTTTCATCTCTTAGAGGATCCAAGAGATTCTAAGAATACTTTATTAATTAACCATCAGACGGGATCCGCAAGAAGCTAGCACTTCGAGTGGATCTTCATTCGATGAACCTTTGATCTATGTTTGAAATTTTGTATGAATTATCTATAGAGACCAGATGCATATGTAGCTCTAAGCAATAAAGGACTATAATAGAATCAACCATGGAGTTCTTGACCCATGCGAAGGTAAGAGATCTGATCTCTTCTTAACCTAAATGCGATCTAGGATTTGATCTAGAACTATTCTAGATTTAGGTATTGATTTAATCAATACCAATCTTACTTAATTTACTTTTAGATTTATGTATGCATTATGACATGTTATAGATCCTAGATATAGGGTTTTGTAATTAGATTACATACTTTTGTAGATTATATAGTTTAATCTACAACTTTTGCTGTAATTTATTTCAAAAAAAATTTAAAATTCAAACATGAAACCTTGCATGTTTTCCAACAGTGGTATCAGAGCATCCAGGTTTTTTTATAACATGATCATGTTTACATTAAAATAAATTTAAAAATAAAACTTTAGAGATCGCACATATTGATATAAGGTTGTCCTATTGTAAGGTTTATCCCTTACAGTGGAGAGGTTGTTCTAGTAGACTAAACGATAAATTCTCCTTTGTCAATTCTAAATAGTCATAAGGACATCAACACGGCGTCGGAGTTCATTAGAAGATGTGAGATTTTGTGATGATAAAATATCAAAATAAATTTTATTTATTAATAATTCATATACAAGAATAAGAAATAGCAAAATCATCAATAAACTGATGATTGACTTTGGGATACTATTCCCAACAATCTTCCACTTGGACTAAAGTCAATCGATGCAGTATCTAATATCCATCTTCGATTTGAAGTCATCGAACTCCTTCACCATAATAGCTTTAGTGAATGGATCGACCAGGTTCTTCTTTTTGTTGATCTTTTGAAGGTCGATGTCACCTCGATCCACGATCTTTTGGATAAGGTCGTAGCGGCATAGAATATGTTTCATCCAATGGTGTGCCTTCGGTTCCTTCACTTGAACAATGGCTCCAGAGTTGTCGCAGTAGAGCAGAATTGGACCATCAAGAAAGAGTGCTACTTCAAGCTCGATAATAAATTTTCTCAGCCATACTACTTCTTTGGCAGCATCTGATGTAGCGACATTAAGGTGTTTGATAATGGGTCCATTAACTCAATAATCATTGGAGGCCCAAAGGCCTGGTGCTTATTGACTAATGAAATTATCATCTATCATTTGATGACTTAGATATGTCTCTCTAATGGTGGTTATGTTGGCCAACCAAAGTTGAGCCTGATCATTCATTGGTTGGATGCACCAAGTATGGTCATGTTAATGGTTGGACCTAACTGGACACTTTTCTGAGAAGGCCAAAGCCAACTGATCAGGGCCTGGGGCAAAATTAAAATTACCAAAAATTATTTAGAGAAATAATTGGTTATGAACCTACCCTTAGATGTACATGGATGGGCCAACCAAAGTTAGGCTCGTGTGCAGTCTATGTGGATTCTAGTACCTACTAGAAAATTAAAGTAATTTCTTGAATTGGAGGTAGAGGCTACCAGTTCGAATAAAATAGTGGGAGAACCTTTAGACTAAAGTCCAAATCTTTAGGCTTAAAATGATTCATATACAATAGGTCATTATTCTCTATTAAGGCTAAATCCTTGTTGCTCCTATCACTGTTAGACAGTGAAGACTTATTGATCCAACTTCGATAATCAGTATCGAAAGTTGAATATTGATTCAATAGTACGAATGGGTTCGTATTGGGGCTTCTAAGCCCAATCAAAATAATTAATCCAAGGTTAACCCAAATCAGGCATAGTGCTTCTAATGTCAGAAACAGGATCATAGGAAGAAGATTTGTCTTGCTTTTCTTGACCATAATAGGTTGAACAAGAGAAAGGAGCAAAAGTTGCTCATTAAAGACATTATATGATAACACATTAAAACTTCTCTATATGTAATTCTAGTACCTAGGTATTAGATACCAGTGGTCTTATGCAATTCATTGCAAGGACTTAAGGTAAGTGGAATATATAGGCTTAGTCATATTGACAAAAATAGGATAAATAGGTTAGCTTGAGAGGGAAACCTCGATATCAATGATATCAATGATTGTGAATCATTGATAGCCTGTGAATCTTGTCTTCTTGGAAAGATGACAAAGTAACCTTTTACTGGAAAAGATGAAGGAGCCGATAAAGTTCTAAGTCTCATACATAGTGATGTATATGGATCTTGAACTTAAGTGCCAAAGGAATGTAAGTGCACGAACTGGAATCACCTCTTCCTAATACCAATTGATGTTCCATGATATTGCTCGAACGCCAATCATTCTTAGCATCACAAGCCCTGATACTATGTTGCGGAAGCCCCTGATCTTTAGCTCAGACTTAAAGAAACCTGTGACGTTCCCTATGGGCAGCAAACCACCAATCCTCCATCTAGATCTATGATGGGGTGCCTTCCTCCTTGGGCTTGAGGGAGACGCCCCCCTTCTCTAAGGCTTCTTCAAGAACCTTGGGGCGGCAACTCTAGAGAGAAGAGAAGAAGAGAGAATTAAGGGAGAAAAGATCTGTATTCCATAGCATTATGAAATCCTAATACAACCTATGTATTTATACATAGTCATTAGGCCCAACCAAAAACTCCCCTAGCTAACCCAATACATAAAAGCACTCATCGAGCTCATGAACACCCATGTCTCCCATGCTCTCATCCTCTGGATCTAGAGCCGACCCATACATAAGTTAGCTCCCTTAAGACCTCTTAAACTAGGCTGTAAGACTCCTAGGATCAATTCAGACCCTAGCCCAAAATAGACCCTCGTGTAACTCTGCCCGCGCACTAAGCTAGCTCAGTCTCAATACTAAGCCAGCTAAGTTCCACTGGGTTGGCTCAGTCTGAAACTGAGTCAGCCCAGCTCTATGCCATGCCAACTGTCCCGAATGCGTAGCTCTCTATTTTGCCTGTGCACTGAGACTTAGCCAATCTAATTTTGAATTGAGCTGGCTAACCTACAGAAAATCTTTCTTCTGCAGTCTTGATTCTTCGACTTTGGTTTTTATCTTCATCTTGAATTCTAGATCTTCGAAGCACCAACCAAGCCCCTAGAATCCCCAGAGCTAATACCGTGACTACTCCCATGGCCTCCCAAGGCTTGGAAGCACCATAAATCCTCATAATTTCCATCTTGATGCCCCAAGCCTTAGCAAATTCCTCGGCAATGCCCTCCTGCACGATCACACTGTCCCTGCGCACTCGACAGCATCTATGCAAACATCGTCTCCGCGAATTCTCTTTAGTTGTTGTGCACCCTTGAGGCTTTTGGGATGACCGCCTCCACCGTTGAAGATCTATGCTTGCTTCTTGGCACCATCCTGAAATTATTGGATCTCTTCTGCATAGCTGCATCACTTTCTTTGGACTTTCCTAGAGAACCTACAGTATTTCTACACCAACACATAGTGTACCACCTGACACGATCTTCTCAGAGCTATGCCTATCCACCTACACACGTCGCTCCTTCTAGAACTATGCATCATCGGTGCTGGTGCTAGGGTATCGATCCTTCCGCATCCCTCTACTCTGAACTCATGTCAAATTCCTCTCCAATTGTGAAGCCACCTCTCTGGAGCTCCAACTATATCTGAAGTCCATCTGATGCCACAGAAGCTGACTCTATCATCGAGTCCCTCGAGGCCAACCATCCAATGCTGCACTACTGGACCTATTGTTGTACCTCGAACACCATTGCTGCCCCTTCGAACCTTTCATGCTCCACGGCTCTCTTCGAAGCCATCTCGGATACCTTCGCAACCCACGGGCACCTTCAAAACCCAAGAGCTCATCCAACTCTTCTGAATCCAGTGACTGAACCAAAGAAAATTCCACCCTAGTCCTTCTCTTCTGCCTCTACACCAGCCATTGCTTTAGTTGTGTCCGTAGAACCATCCTCCACCTAAACCATGACTCTCTCTGGTGCTTTTATAGAAGAAACCTAATCTATGATACTCCCAACTACCCGATGCCTCTAGCACTCCCTAAGACCTCCGACTCTCCCAAAGACTTGCACTCGATCTTCTTGAGATACCACTGACACTCTCTACTGTGATATACTCCTCGATTGTTGCACCACCGAGCCTCTCTCAGCCCCGTGCCTCCAGAAAAGTGCTCTTGCAGCACTCCAATGCTTCCTGACTCATATGTGCGTCGCTTTATAGCCGCCCAGTCCTAACCTGCTGGACCTCCATGGATCATCCATCTCCATCACTTTCAAGGCTTCGCAAATCCATGCTCTGATCGAACCGCTGAATACATCTTTGACTACTTTCCCATCTTTCAGACACCAAAGGACGTATAGTCGCTTCTTCAGCCTTCCTTCGACCATTACCCCTTGAAAAATCTCTCTTCAATAGCCTCATACTATCCATCTTTCTAGAGAGTCCTGATGCTCTCTACTAAGATACCTCCTCTAACTGCTGCATCGTCGAGCCTCTCTCAGCCCTGCATCTCCAGAGAAGTGCTACTGCAGCACTTCAGTGCTCTCTGCTTATCACATAACTGCCATACACCCCAGCTTTTTCACTAAGATCGATTAGCAAATCATGCACCAAATTCTTCCATCCTAAGAAAATCTCTTTCCGTTAATCCTCTCAACCTCTACCTTCAACCCACTGATTCTGGTTGGCCAAACCACGACAACAACAAGGCCGATTTGAGACATACCATGTAATTCTTGTGCAAATTTTTGATTTCATCTTATACGACTTTTTCTTTCCTTCCATGCACCATCAGGCTTCGATACCAAATGTCGTCCATAACATCCTAGGTATCACCTAGCTCTGATACCAAATGTAAGCACACCAATTGGCATCACCTCTCCCTGATATCAATAGATGTTCCATGATATTGCTCGAATGCCAATTATCCTTGGCATCACAAGCCCCGATACCATGTTGTGAAAGCCTCTGATCTTTAGCATGGACCTGAAGGAACCTATGATGTTCTCTATGGGTAGCAAACCACTGATCCTCCACCTGGATCTATGATGGGGCAGCTGCCTCCTTAGGCTTGAGGGAGACACCCCCCTTCTCTAGGGCTTCTTCAAAAACTCTAGGGTGGCAACTCTAGAGAGAAGAGAAGAAGAGAGAATTAAGGGAGAAAAGGTCTGTATTCCACAGCATTATGAAACCCTAATACAATCTTTGTATTTATACATAGCCATTAGGCCCGACCAAAAACTTTCCTGACTAATCCAATACATGAAAGCACTCACCGAGCCCATGTACACCCAAGTCTCCCATGCTCTCATCCTCTAGATCCTTAGGATTGAGGGAGACGCCCCCCTTCTCTAGGGCTTCTTCAAGAACTCTGGGGTGGCAACTCTAGAGAGAAGAGAAGAAGAGAGAATTAAGGAAGAAAAGGTCTGTATTCCATAGCATTATGAAACCCTAATACAAACTATGTATTTATACATAGCCATTAGGCCCGACCAAAAACTTTTCTGGTTAATCCAATATATGAAAGCACTCACTGAGCCTATGTACACCCATGTCTCCCATGCTCTCATCCTATGGATCTAGACCCAATCCATACATGAGTTAGCTCCCTTAAGACCTCTCAAATTAGGCCTTAAGACTCCTAGGATCAATCCAGACCCTAGCCCAAAATAGACCCTCGCGTAACTCTGCCCGCGCACTGAGCCAGCTCAGTCTCAACACTGAGCTGGCTAAGTTCCACTGGGTCGGCTCAATCTAAAACTGAGCCAGCCCAATTCTATGCCATACCAGCAGTTTTGAATGCATAGCTCTCTATTTTGCCTATGCACTGAGACTTAGCCATTCCAGTTTTAGACTAAATCGACTAACCTATAGAAAATCTTTCTTCTACAGTCTTGATTCTCTAGCTTTGGTTTCTTTCTTCACCATGAATCTTAGGTCTTCGAAGCACTAACCAAGCCTCTAAAATCCCCGAAGCCAACACCGTGACTCCTCCCGTGGCCTCCCAAGGCTTGAGAGCACCATAAATCCTCATAATCTCTACCTTGGTGTCCCAAGCCTTGGCAAATCCCTCGATAATGCCCTCCTGCACGATCACACTGTCCCTGTGCACTCGACAGCACCTATGCAAACATCGCATGCCCCAATCCTCTTCAGCTGTTGTGCACCTTTGAGGCCTTTGGGATGACCACCTCCACCGTTGAAGACCTGTGCTTGCTTCTTGGCACCATTCTGGAATTGTAGGATCCCTTCTGCTTAGCAACTGCATCATTTTCTTTAGACTTTCGTAGAGAACTTACAACATTTCTGTACCAGCATATGTTGTACCACCTAACACGATCTCCTCAGAGCTGTGCTTATCCACCTGCACATACTGCTCCATCAAAAATTATGCATCATCGGTGCTGGTGCTAGGATATCGATCCTCTCACACCCTTCTGCTTTGAACTCATGTCAAATTTCTCTCCAATTATGAAGCCACCTCTTCGGAGCTTCACCTATATTCGAAGTCTATCTGATGCCGTAGAAGCCGACTCTATTATCAACTTCTTAGAGGCCAACCACCTAATGCTGCACTACTAGGCCTATCATTTTACTTCGAACACCGTCACTGCCCCTTCGAACCCTCCGTGCCTCGCGGTCCTCTTCGAAGCCATCTCGGATACCTCTGCAACCCATGGGCACCTCCAAAATCCAAGAACTCATCCAACTCTTCTGAATCTAGTGACAAACCATAAAAAATTTTATCCTAGTCCTTCTCTTCTACCGCTATACCAGCCATCGCTTCAGTTGCACCCGAAGAACCATCCTCCACTTGAACCACGACTCTCTCTGGTGCTTCGGTAGAAGAAACCTGATCCATGATACTCCCAACTACTAGATGCCTCTGGTGCTCTCTAAGACCCCTAGCTCTCTCTGAGATCTGTATCCGATCTCTCTGAGATACCACTGATACTCTCTGCTAAGATACACTCCTCGACTGCTGCACCACCGAGCCTCTCTCAGTCCCATGCCTCCTGGAAAGCACCCCTGCAACACTCCAGTGCTTCCTAACTCATCTTTGCGCTGCTCTACAGCACCCAGCTCTAATCTACTGGATGTCCATGGATCATCTTTCTCCATCACTCCCAAGGCTTCGCAAATTCATGCTCTGATCGAACCACTGAATACATCTCTGAGTACTTCCCCACCTTCCAGACACCGAAGGATGTATAGTTACTTCTTCAACCTTCCTTCGACCATTACCTCTTGGGAAACCTTTCTTCAACAGCCCCATACTGCCCATCTTTCTAGAGAACCCTGATGCTCTCTACTGAGATACCTTCCTCAGCTGCTACATCGTCGAGCCTCTCTCTACCCTGCATCTCCAGGGAAGTGCTATCGCAGTACTCCAACACTTCCTGCCTTTCAAATAACCATCATACACCCCAGCCTTTTCACCAAGATCCATCAGCAAATCATGCACCAAATCCATCCATCCCAAAAAAATTCCTTTTCATTAATCCTCTCAACCCACCTTTAATCCACTGCTCCTGGTTGGCCAAACCACAGCAACAACAAGGTAGATTTGAGATATATCATGAAATTCTTATGCAGATTTTTGATTTTATCTTGTATGACTTCTCCTTTCCTTCCATGCACCATCAAGCTCTGATACCAAATGTCGTCCACAATGTCCCAGGCATCACCTAGCTTTGATACCAAATGTAAGCGCACCAACTGGCATCACCTCTCCCTGATACCAATTGATGTTCCATGATATTGCTCGAATGCCAATCATCCTTGGCATCATAAGCCTCGATACCATGTTGCAGAAGCTCGTAATCTTTAGCATGGACCTAAAAAAATCTATGACGTTCTCTATGGGCAGCAAACCATTAATCCTCCACCTGAATCTGTGATGGGGCGCCTCCCTCCTTGGGCTTGAGGGAGATGCCCCCTTCTCTAGGGCTTCTTCAAGAATCCTAGGGTGGCAACTCTAGAGAGAAGAGAAGAAGAGAGAATTGAGGAAGAAAAAATCTATATTCCATAGCATTATGAAACTCTAATACAATCTATGTATTTATACATAGCCATTAGGCCCGACCAAAAACTTTTCTGGCTAACGCAATACATGAAAGTACTTAACGAGCCCATGTACACCCATGTCTCCCATGCTCTCATCCTCTGGATCTAGACCCAATCCGAGTTAGCTCCCTTAAGACCTCTCAAATTAGGCCTTAAGACTCCTAGGATCAACCCAGATCCTAGCCCAAAACAAACCCTCACGTAACTCTGCCCGTGCATTGAGTCAGCTTAGTCTCAGCACTGAGTCGGCTAAGTTCCATTGGGTTGGCTTAATCTGAAATTAAGCCAGCCCAGTTCTATGTTGTGCCAGCAGTCTCGAACATGTAGCTCTCTATTTTGCATGTGCACTGAGATTTAGCCAATCCAATTTTGGACTGAGCTGGCTAACCTGTAAAAAATGTTTCTTCTATAGTCTTGATTCTCTGGCTTTGGTTTCTTTCTTTACCTTAAATCTCAGATCTTCGAAGCACCAACCAAGCCCCTGGAATTCCTAGAGCCAACACCGTGACTCCGCCCGTGGCCTCCCAAGGCTTGGGAGCACCATAAATTCTCACAAGAAAGATATTAATATTTTATTATAGATGACCTATCTGAGTATGGGTATGCCTGGGATGAATCATTTGAAATGTTTAAATGATTCAATAATGAAAAAAAATAAACTGGATAAGATATTAAAACTCTTCGATTAGATCGAGGAGGCAAATACTTATTCAGTAAGTTTGTGACATATCTAGGAGAGAATAGGATTCTCTCTTAGTGAATTTCTTTTTGGAACACAGTGTATCTAAAAGGAGAAATTAAACTTTGTTAGGCATGGTTCAATCCATAATAGGGTATACTTATCTGCCTATTGCAGGGTTGTGCTCTTGTGACTATTTTTTTTTACTCTAAAAATTTATACCAAGTTAATCTATTATATTAACTCCATATGGGATATGGATCGAGCGTAGACCTAGACTCTCTCACTTTCGGATTTGGAGTTGATCAATCTATCTCATATATTTGCATACAGATAAACTTGGATCCTGATCCAATAAGTATTTAAGGGTTATTAATTTTGCTATGCTAAAGAATATAAGATGTTCATCAGCAGTAGGATGTTCCTTTTAGAAAGGAGTTCCTCAGAGAAGGAATTGATGCATATCAAGTTGAACTTGTAAAAGTTTGACTGGTAGAAAGGAACCAACGTTATCTGATAAACCTATAGAACCATATTTGATCAGATAAAATCTAGAGCCTATTAAAGTATGATCTTTAAGAAGATCTAGTAGAGTACTGCATTAGTCGGACAGATACTTCAGTATCTAGGTCTGGGATGACAATCATGTTGAGCTCGATGAGAACAGCAAGGATCCGATCACCTATAAGGATATAGTGCAGTGGCCTAATTCTGAGAAGTGGCTTGGAGCCATATGATCCAAATTGTAGTCTATGAAAATCAATAGTGTATGGACACTAGTTGATCACCTGAAGGGATAAAACCCATTGGGTGTGAATAAATTTTTAATAGGATCAGTGTAGCACAAACGGGAAGGTAAGAACCTATAAAGCTCATCTGAGTATCATCTCAGAGTTCGAACATACGTTCTGAACGTATATCTTAGTTTTGAACAAAGACAAATCCTACACTTATTATTGGGCAAAATGTTTTGTAGTGTTATTACTTGTGATGTTTGAGGATGAAATTCTCTTAATCCAAAATAGCATTCCAACATTGCAAGGAATAAAGATTTAGCTGTCATCTTATTTATCCATGTATGAGATTAGACATGGTATACTCACTAGAGGTAGTGAGTAGATACCAATCTGATCCAAGTAAGAGCCACTGGAGGATTGTATAGATAATTCCTATGTATTTGAGAAATACTAAGGTCTAGTGACTCAAATATGAAAATACTGACTTAAAATATATTGATGTTTTGATTTCAGTCAGAACAAGATGACAACAAGAGAATGTCGACTCATACCCTAATTGTAGGAGCAAATTGCTGGAATGGTTCCAAGCAGGATACTTAGCCTATTCAGTTAGTGATGTAGAGTACATCATGGCATATGATGCTGCCATGTAAGCTGTGTAGTTACTAAGGTTCATTAGCAGATTGGGAGTGGCATCCTCCACCCATGGTCCAGTCCTATCATAGCACTGAAGCCATAGCTCAGGCTAAAGAATCAAAGGACCAACATATTCTACATCGCTTTCATCTTAAATATTTGATCTGGGTGATGTCGATCTTTAGAAGATCGATTTAAAAGGAGAACTTGACCGACCTATTTGCTAAGGCCTCAAAACTAAGAAGTTCTACAAACTCAAGTGGAAGATAGAATATTTGATATCATTCTGATTGGCTTTAGTCCAAGTAGGAGTTGTTAGAAAATATATCCTAAAGTCAATCATCTAAGTAGTAGATGATTGAAATTAGTATATGAATTATCTAATAATAATGGTAATTTGGCTGTTTCATTATAAAAGTTCTATCTTCCTTAAATGAATTTCTAAATTATGATGAAGTTCTTAGAACCACAATCAATCGATAAAGAAGGATTTATCGAATAATTCTTAAATTATTCATAACCAAATGATAAATTATTAACAAGGATAATAACTTATTAATAACTTATCGAGTGTAGGTTGTTGTATGCCATATATATTGGTTGTCCTCGTAATCAAATAGTGTGGAGACACTGGTATGGCATTCAGGTGAGATGTAGGAGTATATCTGCACTGAACGTGATCAATGTAGTTCTTTACTATCAAGAATAGCTAGCTAAGGCCAATGGATATAAGTGTCCCTCCGACCTGAGATCGCCATGGTGACTTGCAAGCAACTCACTGTACTTTGGTACTAGATGCTTGTATTTCTAATATAGGTGATGGAAGATTTTTGGGTACAATCAGTACTTGTAGAGTTGGTGTGTGAGTCAAGATGGGATTGACCACTCCTGATTAACTTTAGGAAAAGAATGTCTCACTGTGTTTCAATTTAGCAAAATCTAGGCCTGGGTAATCCTCGTGAGGTGTCACAAAATTTGCAAAATTTTGAGACACAATAGAGATGACTTGTATGAGTATTTCACAGCATACTCAAAGTCGTCTTGAGCATTATTGATCATAGGAATGAATTATATGATAACCATGGGCCAGGGTTCTAAGAATATTGCTTTGCATACATTCGACATATCCAAATGTCGGAAACCATTGCTAGATGGTAACTTCGATTAGTCTAGAAATTGGTTCCTATATGTAGGTGATGTGGTGCTCCCAAGCCTTGGGAGGCCATGGGCGGAGCCAGGGTGAGGGCTCCGGGAAGGTTAGGATAGGTGTGGTCCTAAGGCTAGGATAGGAGTTGTCTTAGGATGGAGACAACATGTAGCTCTTCACGAGCTTGAGGTTTAGGTATTGAGGGCTTCAAGAGGCTTGGTTGGTGCTTTGGAGACCTGAGACACAGGATGGAGCAAGAAACCAAAGTCGAAGCTTGAAGGTTATAGAAAAAGGATTTTCTAGAGGTTAGCTTGCTCAATCCAAAATTGGGTCGGCTAAGTCTCAAAGCATAGGCAAAATAGAGAGCTACACATTCGGGACTGCTGGCACGGCACGGGACTAGGTTGGCTCAATTTCAGACTGAGCCGACCCAATGGAACTTAGACAACTCAGTGCTGAGACTGAGCCGACTCAGTGCGCGGATAGAGTTACGTGAGGGTCTATTTTAGGCTAGGATCTGGGTTGATCTTAAGGGTCTTAAGACTTGGTTCAAGAGATCTTAAGGGTGCTAATTCATGTATGAGTTGGGTTAGCCTATAGGAGTTTTTGAATTGAGGTTTATTAGGATTCATGTGGAAACTCTAGGGTATATAAACTAGGATATTGTAACTTTTACAATAAGATTGGAATACAATTGACCTTTTCTCCCTAACTCTCTCTTCTCTCTAATTCCAACACCAAAATCCTAGCTTCTCTCATCTTTCTTAGATCTTCTTCAGTTTGCTGGATTAACACCCAAGTTCATACAAGAGATCGAATCTACAACTGTGGCTTCGAGCAGCCGTAGGAACAATAATTGGTATCAGAGCCTGGTTGAGTATGGAGGAAGAAGAAGATCGATTTTTAGTAGAGATTAGTAGCGAGATTCAGATCAAAAGGCTTTTTCCAGGCTTCGTGAGGAAGGAAGAGATCATAAGACTGTTGTCCATCATTCCTAGTCAAGGTATTTCTCAGATCTACCTATTTGTTGTTATTTGATTTGGATTGATCATGGAGAACAGTGGGTTGAAGGTAGGATTAGAGAAGTTTCATGGAAAGAGAAGTTTCACGATGTGGATGGTAAGGGTGGAGGATTTGTCGATTCAGATGAGGCTAGATTCGGCCTTGGAGGATAGGCTAGGGGAGATGATAGATAAGAAGTGGATGTCCTTGGAGAAAAAGGCATGTTCCATGATTAGGGCTTGTTTGGTAGATGAGGTTTTATATGGTGTGTTGGAAGAGAAAACATCCAAAGAATTATGGTCGAGGTTATAGTAGTTGTACATGGGGAAGAATATGTGCAACAAGTTAATGCTGAAGAAGCAACTGTACAGCCTTCGGATGCAAGAGGGTGAGGATGTTGTGGGGCATATTCAGCAGTTCGATCGGATGAGCATAGACTTGCTCAATATAGGGGTGGATTTAGAAGAGGAGGAGAAGAGTCTATTGTTGCTATGTTGGCTATTCGGGAGCTTCGATCCGTTGGTGACAACTTTGCTATATGGTAAGGAGACACTGGCGTACAAGGAGATCATATCAGTACTCAGGTCCAACGAGCAATGGGAACGAATGATGAAGAGGGAGGAGGTCTTTTAGGAGAGTCTTATGATTTCAAAGAAGCACAAAAAAGGGAAGAAGAAGGGTGAACAAAGGAACAGCAAGAAGTCCAAGAGATGCTTCAAGTATAGAGAAGTAGGGCACTTTAAGTTGAAGTGTCTGCATCGGAAGAAGTGCAAGGAAGGAGAAAGCTCGGATTCCATCAGTACAGTGGCTAAAAGTGAAGATTCGGATGAAATCTTGATGGTCTCGAAGGAACCCATAGGGTGCGGTGTATCTAAGAGGGTTTTGGATAGGTTTGTGGAGTGCAGAGGGTCCAAAGGGACAGCAATAGTGTTTGAGGTACAGTAGTAGGCCCAACAGTGCAGCATTGGGTGGTTAGCGTCAGGGGACTCGAAGACAGAGTTGACTTCTGCAGCATCAGGGGGACTTCAAATCCAGGTGCAGCATGGGCAGAGGTGGCTTCACAGGTGGAGGAAGCTATGACACGGGTTTAGAGTAAAGGGGTGCAGAGGGAGGACCTATATTCCAGCACTAGTGTCGGGGCTGTACAGATCTAGGTGGAGAGGATTGTTCAGGGAGACAGACGTGGCTCTGAGGGGACAGTATTAGTTGGAGCATCAAGATATGTGGCGAGTGTCGGTAAAAGAATGTTGCATGATCTCCAAGGAAGTCTAGGACAAGTGATGCAGCTGCAAGTAGAAGGATACCTATAACTCTAAAGATGGTGCAGAGGAACAAGCCAAGG
Source organism: Cocos nucifera (assembly GCA_006176705.1). Taxonomy (NCBI): domain Eukaryota; kingdom Viridiplantae; phylum Streptophyta; class Magnoliopsida; order Arecales; family Arecaceae; genus Cocos; species Cocos nucifera. The sequence goes on along the minus strand of QRFJ01001475.1, from coordinate 135,597 downwards.
ACTTCAGCGGTGGAGGCCATCATCTCGAAGGCCTCAAAGAAAGCTCAGCAGTTGAAGAAGAATGGCAGTGGCAAGGTGAGCACGAGGGGCTATCAGGACATGCAGGGATAGTGGGATCGTGTAGGAGAATGTTGCCAGGTGTGCCAAGGCTTGGGCGTACCAAGGTGGAGATTGTAGGTGGTGTGGTGCTCCCAAGTCTTGGAAAGCCACGGATGGAGCCAGGATGAGGGCTCTAGGGATGCTAGGATAGGTGTGGTCCTAGGGCTAGGACAGGAGTTGTTCTAGGGTGGAGGTGGCATGTAGCTCTTCAGAAGCTTGAGGTTCAGGTATTAAGGGCCTCAAGGGGCTTGGTTGGTGCTTCGGAGACCTGGGACACAAGGTGGAGCAAGAAACCAAAGCCAGAGCTTGAAGGCTATAGAAAAAGAATTTTTTATAGGTTAGCTAGCTCTGTCCAAAACTAGATCGGCTAAGTCTTAGAGCGTAGGCAAAATAGAGAGCTGCGCGTTCGAAACTACTGGCACAATACAAGACTGGGCTGGCTCAGTTTCAGACTGAGCCGACCTAGTGGAACTTAGCCGGCTCAATGCTGAGACTGAGCCGGCTCAGTGCGCGGGCAGAGTTACGCGAGGGTCTATTTTGGACAAGAGTCTAGGTTGATCTTAAGGGTCTTAAGGCCTGGTTCAAGAGGTCTTAAGGAGGCTAATTCATGTATGAGTTGGGTTAGCCTAGGAGAGTTTTTGAACTGGGTTTTATTAGGATTCATGTGGGAACTCTAAGGTATATACATCAGGATATTGTAACTTTTACGATAAGGTTGGAATACAATTGAGCTTTTCTTCCTAACTCTCTCTTCTCTCTTCTCTCTAGTTTCAACACCAAAACTCTAGCTTCTCTCATCTTTCTTAGATCTTCTTCAGTTTGCTAGATTAACACCCAGGTTCATGCAAGAGATCGGATCTATGACTGTGGCTCTGAGCAGCCGTAGGAACAACACTATGCTACCAGCTTAGGTTCAAACCTATGGTGTCACACACATTAGAGCTTGTAACCTAATCGGATGATTAATCAATGATTGAGAATCATTTCAAGGTCAATCATTCAATGCGATTGATGTTTGACCTAATGCAAGTGTTGCAGGAGGATCGATTAGCAATTGGATTGCTAATTAGCTCAATTTGATTGAGCAATCAGGCTGAGATCAAGTCTAATTGAAATATATTCAATTAAAATTGGTTTGGATTTAATTAAATTAAGTCTAGCTGATTTATTGGATAAGCCAATTGCAAGAGAAGAATAATTCCTTGTTTGACTAGGACTTGGATGCACCCGATTGACTTAGGATTTAAATTAGATTTAAATTTTAATTTAATCTAATTTAATTAGGCTTCTAGTTGGACTAGGATCATCCTTAATTGAATTATATTTAATCTAGTTTAAATATAATTTAAATTAGATTTAAAATAATTTTGATCTAGTCAAACAAGAGGAGTCTCAGTTGGACTGGGACTCTCTCTCTTTCACTCGTGCCTAAGAAAGCCCACACAATATTTTAATTCTAGATTTTTTTCTATGATTTCCACACCTAAGAAATGATTTTCCACACCCCATTATCTTAGGAATTGGATTTAAATTTAATTTGATCAAAATTAGAAAGAAGTTGGAAATTGTTTCCTACTTGGAAGAGTCTTCTTTGACCCAAACTCCTCCCTCCCTTGTGCGCCAACTCTACCCACGCCCCTCTATCTTATTTGGCCCTTTTTCTCTTGATTTTATGCATGAGAATTAGTGGTTACACAAAAAAGAATAAGTGGGAGGGGCATCGAAGAGTAGGACGCCCCATAGAAGTCCTCCTTTGACTAGATTTTGACCAAGTCTTGCAATAAAAGGTGGACACCTCTTATGAGATGGTTTATAATGTGAAAAATCTTTAAAAAATATAAAAAATTAGAGGAAAAGGAGAAGAAGGCATGGAGGATTTGTGGTTCCATGATTCTTGGAGAAGAGCCCTCAATTAAGATATCAAAGGTTGATGTCTTGAAGAGATAAGGTAAGAGAAGATTATCTTCTCTTATAATTTTCTTCTATGTTTCTCTCTTTCTATTTTATTTATAATTTTTATATGATAAAAATCTAAGAGAGAGAGAGGAAGAGGGTGTGGGATCTATGCTCTAAGGTGCTGGGGCATGATGATCATTTCTGGACATGATCTGATCATGCCCTGATGCAAGAAGAAGAAGAGAAGAAGGTCTTCTATTAGAGTTTCCTTGAGAGCCCTTCTTCTCAATTTTATTTATGAGATTTTTATGAGAAAAATCTGAGGGTGTGATATCTAAAAAATTAGAAAAATCCAGAGGAGAGGTGTTTTCAAGACATCAACTGTTGATGTCCTGAAGGAGAAGATTTGTCTTCTCCTAAGGTTTTTTTTCCATATGTTTTTTTTATTTCTATTTTATGGGAGATCCAAGGGTTGGATTCCTCCCTCATTCCTCCTCATGTTCTTCTTCTCTTGGATTGTTCAAGAGATCCGAAGAACATGTATTTGATTAACCTTCAGGAGGGATCCATGAGATGCTAGCACTTCGAGCGGATCTTCGTTCGATGAACCTCCAATCTGTGTTGCAGGTTTGTGTGGATCACCTATTAAGGCCAGACACTTGTGTGGCTCCAAAGATAATAACAAATTCAACCGTAGAGTTCTCAATCCATGCAAAGTTAAGAGATCTGATCTCTTGATGACCTAGATGTGATCTTGGGTTAGATCTAGAATTATTCTAGATCTAGGTATTGATATGATCAATACCACTTATGATTAATTTAATTTTAGATTTATATTTGCATCATAACATGTTATAGATCCTTGATGTAGGGTTTTGTAATTTGATTATATGCATTTATAGATTAAATAGTTTAATCTATGTCTTCCGCTGCTCTTTATTTCGAAAAAATTTTGAAATCTATGCATGAAACCCTGCATGTTTCCTATCCACATACATCAGTATGTACTAAACCTAAGGGTTCACTAGCTCGCTCATCTTTTCTAGTAAAAGATGACTTGATAATTTTACCAAGAAGACAGGACTCATAGGTCAAAAGTGATTCACAATCACCAATTTCAAGAATTCCTTCTTGAGCCAACCTATTTATTCTATTCTTGTTAATATGACCTAGCCTACAGTGCCAAAGGTAGACTTCTGATACATCATCTAATCAAGGACGTTTACCTGAGGATTGAACTATGTTAATAGGCTGTGATGGTAAATAAATATCATTATTCAATTATCCAACACAAATTGTAGCACCATTCAAAATGATATCACAAAAAAAAAAATTTATCGAAAATTCATAATTGTTCATAGCCAAAAGGCTTATAGAGATAACATTCAATAAAATATTTAGATAGAAGTGATATTAACTAAGAACAACAACTTTGTAAGAATTGATTACAAGGTTCATGGTTCCTAAAGCTAGAACTGGAACTTGTCTTCCATCTCCAATGTTCAGGAATCTCTCACCTTCATCAAATCTTTTATTGACTTATAAACCTTGCATCGAATTATAAATATGATAAGGACTTTCAGTATCAAGTACCCAGGTAGTAATATCACATATTGAGAAGTTGCAAGATGTTATCATATAATTATCTTGCCTAGCAATAGCTTGCTTCTTCTTTGGTCTGTTCGGATCCAGGGAGGCAATGTACTAACAATAATTCCTCTTTCAGTGCCTCTGCTTCTTATAAAAGAAGCACTCCACTTGGCTCTGGTCGGGCTTGCACTTCTTGGTCTGACCCTGTGCATTCATCATAGCATGACGCTGCACCTTTTTGTTCTTCTTCTTATTATTATTCTTTCCTTTCTTAAAGGATCGATGACTAGAAGAAGACCCTCCCACTACATTCACCTTCTCCTTGTGGAGCTAGTGATCCTTCTCAAAGTTCTGCAGCAATCCCAATAAACCATGGTAGTTTACTGTAGGCTTTATTATTCAAAAATAAGGAAGGAAAGGAAGGAAGGACTTGGGCAAAGAATTAAGGATCACATCCTTCCCAAGCTGCTCATGCAGAAAAAAGTCTAGCTTACTCAGGTGCTCAATCATCTTGATAATGTACAATACATGATTGATGATTGAGGTCTCATCCCTCATTTGAGCATTGAAAATGGCACAACTAGTCTTGTGCCTCTCGATATTGTCAGGCGTGCCAAAGGAGTCATTCAACATTTCAAACATCTCTTGAGGCTGGGCATTTTCGAACCTACAGCTAAACTCGTCATTCATTACCGCCAACATGATGCACCGAATGATGGTGCGATCGTTGAGCCACTTCTGGTAAGTATCTTAGACTGCTCCTCTAGCATTCGAAGCTGGTTTCTCAAGTGTTGAATCAATCAATACATACAAGATCTGCTTATGCTCTAGGATGATTTTTAACTTTTGAGACCAGCTATCGAAGTTGGATCCCATTAATTTATCATTGTCTAATAATGACCAGAGCGATAAGGTAGTGGCCATTTTTGCATTAAGAAAAAATAAACCTAATTAGTGTATTATTTATTAATCCTAAAGACTTAGATTTTAGTCTAAAGGTTCTTGTACTATTTTATTCAAACTGGTAGCCTCTACCTCAAATTTGAGAAATTATCTTAATTTCTTAGTGGATGCTAGAATCCACACAGACTACACACGAGGCCAACTTTGGTTGGTCAACCCATATGCATCTATAGGTAGGTTCATAATCAATTATTTCTCTAAATAACTTTTAGTATTTTAATTTTGCCTTAGGAATCTAATCAGTAGGCTTTGGCCTCCACAAAAAAGATTCGGTTAGGTCCAACCATTAACATGACCATATCTGGTGTATCTGACCAACAAATGATCAGGCCTGACTTTGGCCGACCAACCTAACCACCATTAGAAAGACACGACCAACTCATCATATTATGAATGATAATTTCATTAGTCAATAAGCACTAAGGCTTTGGGCCTCCAATGATTATTAAACTAATGGACTCATTATCACTCAACTTAATGGAAGGCTATGACCTAGTTATCATTATAACTATTTCATTTTTAAGGATCTAATAATTTTAGAGGATTTGGTTAACTTATTTTTAAATAAAGTGAGAGAGAATTAACCAGCCAAATTTGATTCTCCCACTGACTTTACTAAGTCAGATAAAAAAGGACCTAATTCAAGCCGGCATTAGGAGTACCAAAATCAGTCACACTAATTTACCTAATTAATATGGATGAGCCCAAATCATCAAGTGATCTAATCAAAACCTAATTCACCGAGATGGCTAGGTAAGTGAGATCAGTGGAAGGGATATGCCATTAACTCATCAAAAGTCGAATCAGTGCGAGTAGCATCCAATTAAAAACCATTGATCTAGACTGCCAAACTTACCTTAGACACCATCCGCTCATTAGTTTCAATTTGACCAACCTAGTAATTTTGGGTTCAACCGCGTAGCCACGAATCAAGTCCATTTGGTCCTCGTTAAAGGCATGGACTTGACCAACTACAACTATTGTAATTGAGTTTAAAGAGTCCTTGACCTAATCTAAATCAATATTTGGTTAGATTTGATCAATTACTCTAAATTAGTCTATTCTTTAACTAACCTCAGGTCTAATCCAATTAATGGACCTAATTCATTTAACCCAATAACCCATATTTTATGATTAATGACTTAGGATCTTTAATTCATAATTCTAGATTCTAATTCAACATACTTAATTCTTAATTAAGTTTTTGAGATGAAGATTGGGGTTCGGCATTTCAAAAATATTTTTTAAAATTTTGAAAGGTTCAACATAACTTAGCATTGTTCACCAAATGAGTCAACCTATTTAAAAAATTGCGTCGGCTCATTTCATAAATAGTACTAGTTGTAGATTTTAACCTAGATCTATGTATAATAAAAAAAAATCATGAATCAAATTAGATCTAATATAAACTCTTACTCATGATTAAAAATTAGATCAAAATTATACAATCAAATTATAAAAATTATTAGGTCAAATCTAAAATTTTATGATTTAATGATCTAGATCAGCACGTACTAGGACAACCCACACTGTAGGGAGTAAACCATATAGCAGGACAACCTACGGTCCGTGCGATCATATTATTTTATTTTTAAATTTAAAAAATTATATTATTATTTAGATCTAATCTAAAAAATAATCTAAACATGCATATAGATCATATTAAATAACATGGATGCTCTGATACCATTGATGGGAAGCAAGCAAGATTTCTAGCTCTACTTTCAAAATTTTTTTAAAGATTAATTATAGTAAAAATAAAAATTAATCTAGTTAATTTATAAAGAGCTATAGATCTGAGCTATAAAATCTATATTATCAGGGTCAAATATGATAAAAATTTATGCTTTGAAATCTGAAAATAAAACAGCTACAGGTAGTAAAATAATTTTACTAATCTATGTGTTCCAAATATGTTACCTTGCACGGATAGATGAACTCCGCAATTGAATCACCACCGATCTAATCATCAGGTAGATCTGATCATTGTGATGCAGCCACACATGCATCTGACCTCCATGGATGGTCTAGATGAGGTCCTGATCCTGATTGGCTCCTTCCAAGTGCTAGCTTGATGAAGAATTCTCCTGATAGCTTGATCTAATCGAATAATTTTGATCTCCCTCCACCAAAACTTTGGATACTCTAGATTAGTAGGATGGGTAGAAAAGAGGATGAGGAAGTACTCAAAAAAAAATTCATGAAGATGTGATGCCCAAATCTTATGAAATCAGAATAGAAATCCTAGATCAAGATCTAGGGCAACACAGCACTCAAACCTTGGTGCCTAGTTTTCTCTCCCAACTTTTCTTCTCAAATTTTTTTCATATTTTTTTCAAGTATGGAAGGACTCATGAACTAGAGGAGAGGAGTCTCAAAAAAACTCTCATCTAGAAAAAATTTCTAGAAATTTTATATAGGGTGAACAAGTCAAGGTGGCATGTGAAAGAGTTGGGATGAAGTGGTTTGCTATTTGAATTCAAATCCTATTTGAATTCAAATTACAATCAGATCAAACCCATCCATTTAGGATGTGAGAAGGGAGGGTGAAAGCCTTCTTTTTCATGGAAAAAAAAAATTTCATGAGAACATCTTTCTTCGTGGAGAAAAAAAGGGTACAAAGAGGGTGAGGTGGCATATGGAAGACAGGTCAAACTAGTCTCATAATTATTCATCTAATTAAACCAACCCAATCTAAATTGGTTAGGCCCAATTAGATCAAATTAAATTTAACTTATTTAAGCTTAATTAGGCTTAGTTAAATTCTAATCAAATTAGAAATTAAATAAGCCCAACCCTTGATTAAATCAGCGATAATACTTTCTCGGTGATTAGGTCATCTAATAACCTAATTGGGTCAAACATAACTGAATCTAATTCAATTGGACTTGATCTAAAAATAATTACTCGATCAAATTGAATTAATTAGTGATCAAACCACTAATTAAATCTCTTCTAAATATAAAATCTAAATCCAGTGGATATCTGGATAATACGGTCCCATCAAAATGAAACGCTTGATCGAATAGTCCCAAATCAATGGGACTCTTGATCCTGATGTCTAAAATGAATGAAACTCATAATCATAGAGTCTAGACTCTTGATCATAGAGTTTCACACATGTAGGACTCAGAGTTCTAGAGTAGTAGGACTCTTGGTCGAAGAGTTTCAGTCTAGTGGGACTCTTCACTACAAAGTCTCAGTCCATTAGGACTCCTGATCACAGAGTCCTAGACAACTAGGACTCAAAGTCCTAATGCAATAAGACTCTCGATCGAAGAGTTTCAGTCTAGTGAGACTTTTGACCAAAGAGTTTTAGTCTAGTAGGACTCTTCAACAGCCATCAAATCAGGTAGGAATCTCTAGTGTGTGTGACTCCGCAGGTTTGAACCTAAGCCGATAGTAGAGGAACTACTTTCTGCACTAATCGAAGTGACCATCTAGCAATGGTATCCGATGTCCGGATAGATCGAATAGTCATAATCATAATATTCAAAATCTACGTGAATATGGTTATTGCATAATTCATCCTTTTGACCTCTGTGTATGAGGATGACTTAGAGTTAAACTATCAACCATGAAAGATACATCCAAATCATGTCTCAAAGCAATTAGCCCAGTGTCTCCTCACTACGATTATCCTGGCCAAGAATTTATTAAATTGAAATACAATTAAACACAACTCCTGAATCGGAGTGGTCAATCTCATCTTGACTCACACACCGACTCCTCAAATACTTAACTATGCCTAAAAACCTTTCATTACTGAATTAGAAATTCAGATAGTTCGGCATCAAAGCACAGTGAGTTGCTTGAAAGTCACCATGGTGATCTCAGATCAGAGGGATATTTATACCCATATTCCTATCAAAGCAAATCTTGACAGTAGAAAAGCTCTAGAGTTGGTCATGTTCTGTGCAGATGTACCCCTACATCTCACTTGCATGCCATACCAATATCTACATACTCCTTGGTTAAGAGGACAATCAATCCATATGGCACACAACGACCTACACTCGATAAATGTGGTCATCCTTGGTAACAATGTATTATTTAATCGCGAAGAGGTTTAAAGAGTAAATGATAAATACTTCTATATTGATTCTAAATAGTCCTAAGAATATCACCACAACACAAGAGTTCATTAGAAGATGTGATATTTTATGATGATAAAATACCAAAATTAATTTTATTTATTAATAGTTCATGTATAAGTATAAGAAATAGTACAATCATTAACAGACTGATGATTGACTTTAGGACACTATTTTTAATAGTTTGTTGCTATCAAAACTTCTTTCCTTTGTGCTAGCTATTGAAAAATATGTCCCAAAGCCAATCATCAGCCTATGGATGATTGAGCTATATTATAACTATTATTAATTTATTAATTAATAAAATATATTTTGGTATTTTTCATCATAAATTTTCATCTTCTAACAAACTTCATTATTGTGATGAGGTCCTTAGGACTATTTAAGTTCAATAAAAAAAGAATTTATTGATTAGTCCTTAAAACTGTTCACAACCTAATGATAGGCAGTTAATTAGGACGATAGTGTTTATCGAGTATAGATCGCTATGTGCCATATAGGTTGGTTATCCTCTTAACCAAGAAGTGTGGAGACATTGGTATGGTAGACAGATGTGATGTAGAGGTACATAGTCATTGAACATGACCAAACTCTAGAGCATTCCACTGTCGAGAATGTCTCTGATGGGATATAGGTATAAGTATCCCTTAGACCTAAGATCATCTCAGTAGCTTGCAAGCAACTCACTGTGCTTTGATACCAGACTAACTAAATTTTTAATTTAATAATGAAAGATTTTTGGGCACGATCAAGTACTTATAAAGTCGATGTGTGATCAAGATAGGATAGACCACTCCAAGAGTTAGAGAAGAATGTATCACTATATTTCAATATAGCAAAACCTTGGCTAGGATAATCCATGATATGGATTTGATATTTTAAAATATAATGTAGACAGTTTGATCAGAGTTGACAGTTAAACATTGAGGTGTCCCATGAGCATTTTGGTCAAGGGGATAAATTATATAAAAACTATATCCACATGGGTTCTAAGGATGTTGTTCTATAAATTCGACCTATCCGACCATTGGATACCATTACTAAATGGTCATTTTGATTGGTATAGAAATTTATTTTGATGCTACTAACTTACATTTGAACCTATGGGGTCACATACATTAGATTTCACGATCTGATCGGATAGTTGATCAACAATTAAGAATCATTCTAAGGTTAAACGATCAATATGATTGATGTTTAATCTAGTATAAATATTATAGGAGGATCAATTAGCAATTCGATTATTAATTAGCTTAATTTGATTAAGCCAAAGGACTAAGATTAAGTCTAATTAAATATGATTTAATTAGATTTGGTTAGAGCTTGATTGGATCAAGTCCAACTGATTTATTGGATAAGCCAAGTGCAAGGAAGAACTAGTTCTAGTTCAACTAAGACTTGGGTCAATCTAATTTTCTAATTTGATTAAAAAACTAAATCAAAATTAAATCTAATTTAATCTAATTTAATTAAGTTCTTAATTGAATTAGGGTCTAATTTAATTGGGTTGATTTACTTTTGGATGATTTGGTTTGAGAAACCATATTTGACTAAGTCAAATATGGAATCCTAGTAAGACCAGGATTCATCTTGCTTGCACCACCTATATCCCATGCCCCCATGCCCTTTCTCTGTTGGTTTTTGGTGAGAAATCTCCTCTCCCAGTAGTCTCACGCACACCTACTCCTCTCCTCTCTTTCTTATATGGAAATTAGTTTGTGGACCAAGTCAAATGTAGGTAGTTTGTTATGATTTTGGATTCTATGATATAGAATCCTAACAAACCAAAACTCCTCCCATAAGGTGCCGTCCACTCCCTATTTTTCCTTGCTTTTTTTGGTGGAGAAAGTCCTTCTTTTTATGCACCTTTCTTGGAGGTCCATGGCTAAAATAAAGGAGGAAGAACCCAAGTGTTGGGTGCCCCAACAACTTGCCATATTTATTTTTACCTTGTATAGGAATTTGACCCAACGAAGACTCTTCAATATCTTTATAAGGAGGTCTTTTTAGGCTAAATTTTGCATAGATTCTAGACCATTAAGAGGACTCTTGGGCATATGAAAATTAGAGAGAGAGATCCTTTGGGTATGGGGATTTTTATAGACACCAATCTAGGTATCTAAGTGAGAGCAAAGAGAAGAAGAAAGCACTGGATCGACCGTCGAAGAAGGATCAGCACAGTACTAGCATATTATGCTGATTTCCTACATTAGATTTTTAATTAAAATTTGAGGGCTCGTATGGACATCTCTTAGAGGCCAGATGCATGTGTGGCTTGGAGCTTCATCCTTCAGTCTGAATTAGCAAGTTAGAATGTCTAACTTACATAGGTAATATGGATCTGATCCTATGTTACATATCTGTAATAAATCTAGTATAGATCCATATTGATGTGATCAACATGCCTTTTACTTATGTTTTTAATTTTTGATGTAATATTATATTATAATCATATAATACAATCTTAGATCTAGAGGTTCTCCAGTTTTTATGAATTAATTTTGATTAATTTCTATCTTCCGTTGTCTAGATCTGAAAAGTTTCAAGATCTAGTCCTGAAATTCTAGATCTAGTTCCTTCAATTGGTATTAGAACTTAAATTTATTATTATATGATTACTTTTGCATATTTAGATTATTTCTTAGATTAGATCTAATTTATAATCTGATTATTAGATCTAAAATTAAAAATTATGATCATACAAATGATATAAGGTTATCCTGCTATAAGGTTTACCCCTTACAGTAGGAAGATTATCCTAGTTCATATTGATTTATTTCTTATCATAAATTTATTAGATATGATCTAATTTTATTTATAATTTATTAAATTTAAAAAAATTTTAGATCAAAAAATAAAAGTTTTAGATTGTATGGACTGATTATAAGGTTGTCCTATTGTAAGGTTTAGCCCTTACAGTGGAGAGGTTGTCCTAATATGTGCTGATCTAAAATATTGATCATAAAATTTTAAATTAGATTTAAAAAATTTTATGATCTGATTAAAAATATTTTAATCTAATTTTAATCATTATAAACATGTTAGATTTAATCTAAGATAATTTATAATTGATTGAAATTGAAATAGTTTCACTTGTACGAACTTGTTTAGATTAGATCTAAAGTAGTTTCATGCTTATCTTTTTTTTGCATATTGATTATGAATCAAACATGCTACTTGATTGGTAGAACTATA
>QRFJ01001475.1:98038-123020 GCA_006176705.1 Cocos nucifera | reverse complement strand
ATTAGGTGAGGTGATGAGTCAGTTGGTGGGACCGCACCATCCACTAGAAATTTATTAAACATGGAGATTTTTGCATCTCTACAGAGGGAGTGTAGGGATCCGAGAAAATAGTGGGAGCTAATTTGTTTAAAAATAAAATTCTTAAACAAATTGGTTAAGTCTTAATTACAATATCTAACTAGAAACTTGACTCTCTTATAGAAAAATGTCTGCATCCAACCCATTAGCACGAATCTTGGACACCCATAGAACTCTCTCTTCTAACAGTTATTGGTGATGGGTTAGCCAATGAGTGAACAACTCTTGTTCAATGATTCTCTAATCATGATGCACCCAAACTTGGTCTCTAATTCATGAATCTCATCATGCCTGGAATATTGATCCACTTCTTAGTTAAGTCAGACCCACCTATTTGCATAGATTGGATTTCTAATTGAGTCTCTCACCGTATCTGAAATATTGAGCCCAATCTATCCTCCAGCCCGTAGCATCCATTGTCTAATAGATATGGTTGCATCTTTCCGATGCAATTGAACCACTGTAACCAGTCGAGAACAATCAACCCTGGAAAGGGCCCGTACATCTATAATGGTGGAAGATCTTAGACTTAATCTTTTCTTAGGGAGATTTGATTTAGGTCTCATTAAACTAGACTTGACATAGTCATAACCATTATGACTAACCTAGTGGCATGGGTTAGCTCGAATTATTGACCACCTTAGATCAGAACTGAGCCAACAAACATGGCCAGGTAAGTGAGATCGGTGGAAGGGATATGCCATTAACTCGACAAGAATGCATTCGAGTCGAGTAGCTCCCAATTAAAAATTAGTCGGTCGTATATGCCAAACTTACCTTAGACACCAAATTGTTGAGCCAGAACCAATCGGGTTAGCCTACAATCTAGACTCTAACCACTGAGCCTAATTAGGTCTTAGCTTGATCGATCACTCATGTGACTCGATCATGACCCAGACTTAATCCTATTAGGCTGGTCAATTTAAGCATAGTTGATCCCATCTAACCAACTCTTGATTCGATTTGATCAACTGCTTAGACCTAATTGAGCTACCTAAGCCTGAACCCAATATTATGAATATGTCTTAGATCTAAAATTCTTAATTTTAGATCTAATTAATATTTCATAATCTTAATTCTTAATTAAGTTTAGGGTTCATAAATAAAATATGTAAATAAAATCCTAGGGTTTCAAGATCTAGAGTTTTGTAGCACCCCTATACATCATAAGAACATCCCATCGAATAGAAGGGGAGGGCATTTAAACCCTACTTTGTTCTTATGATTGGACAGCCAAGGGGAATGCCTTAATCAGAAATATAAATCTACAAAACTAGTTAGATCTACATCATATATCTCATATATAAAATTTGATCTAACTTAATACATGTTTTGTATACATCTCATGTATCATGCATGCATATTTTTTAGATCTAAATTATCTCATAATTATTTAAAAAATTAAATTTAAATTGATCATGTCAAAATAAATTTTAATCTAGACAACTATGTAGAACTATTCTACAACTAGTCTAAACATGCAATCATCATAACTCATATGAATTAAATAATTTTATTTTCTATTTTTTAGATCTTATTATAACATTTATAATTATCAAAAAATAGAAAATAAATATATCTAAAATTATAATTTAATCAAAATAAATCATGATTATGCAAGACTATGTATAGAACTATTCTATTTTACAACTAATCATGCATATTATAGAACTTAGATCTATATTATTTAATTTTAATTTTTCTAATTTTAGATCTAATCATACCTCATGTGATGTCTAAAATCACCTAATTTTTAAATCAAAATAAATTAAAAATTAAATTTAAATAATTTAGAGAACCTGGCTCTGATATGAGTTGAAGGAGAAATCCTGATTTTTTGGATCAGGTTCGTTCAGATCTGATTGGATCAAGAGAGATATTTCAAAAATTTCTCTTAAGCATCCATATCAGATCTAAGATGTTTTAGATTTGATTTTAATTGAATCTAATAAAAATAAAATAAATTAAATTAAATCTAGATTTAATTTATACCTTGATTGTGGGTAATCTAATTATCCTGTGATGATCCTGTTGATTGCCTTTGAGGTTCTGGATCTAGCCACGCAAGCGTCTGACCTCTACCGATATCCACTCAGGCTAGGATCTGAAGATATTCTCCTTCTTCTCGATCTATCTCTCCAAAAACTAGATCTAGATCTGATCTTGGAGGATCTTCAAAAACTAACTTTTGAAGATTCAGCATGTCGTCTCTTGCAGCAGTGCTGGCCTTCTTCCTTTCTTGTCGCCTTTTCTTGCCTGGATCGCACCAAACTGAAGCCCAAACTTTCCTTGGGCATGGAGAGGAGAGAGAGGATTTAGAGGAATGGCATGGAGGAGGGAGAGGAGAGCAGCCTTGTGGCATGGGCTAAGGAGAAACTTCTCATGAAAGTCCTAGGCGCAGATAGGGTTTATTTATAGACCCTGCTACGCCATGCAGTGCCACATCATCCCAACCAATCGTCGTTTGCTTCGTGCAATCAGATTCTAAATCTGATTGGTGGGATGACATCACCTGATCCAATCAGATGAGAGCTCCTCAAATTCATCCTTAGGATGGCACCTAAGACTGGTCAAAGTCTAGAGTCCTTAAGGCGCCACCTAAGTTTGAATCCAAGAAGCAACCTGGTCAAAGGAGTCCTTTGGCGCCCCTAGTTTGATCCAAGAAGCAACCTAGATCCCATATGGGACTCCAGGCATCCCTATCCATGGGCACACGCCATCCCTAGGCGTGCACCCCCTCTTTTTCTCTTTCTAGTAAGGGGACAAGCCCCTATCTGCTCTTCCTATGGGTGCATGACACATGGGCAGATGTCTAAGTGTCAAAGGTCAATGTTTGACCAAAGTCAAAAGACAAGAATTAGCAGGTGATGGAAAATGGATAGGTGTTGTCTCAAATTTATCTCATAAATTAAGACAACCCTTTTCTGACTTGGACAAGCTCCAGTCAGACCAAGTAAAGGTACCTGAGTGAGCACAAACATATTTGGCTCAGTCGAGACAACTTTTAATGATAGAAAAAGGAGAACGTTAGGTTCAATCATGTGCTAGCATGATTTTCTTGAACCTAATTGAATCTAATTCAAATCAATTGAACTGGGTTAGTCCAATTGATGATATCTAGATTCAAACCCTTATTTGTGTGATCCAGTTAGGTTCAGTTCTATATGGTAATGGGATATGTCATGATCTCTATCATCGACATCATCGAAACTTCTTTCGATGGATCAGAACTTTTCTGATTCAGACAACTAGAATGATCGATCATCTAAATCATTCTAATTGCTCCCAAAATCCACCAGTGACACCTAGCAGTATATGGTGGCAACCCATCAAAACTGAAAATGAACCTCTTGGTGTAGCTACCTTGTGTGATTAAGTTCTTCTATCTTGAGCCCCGATCAGATTAGGGTTAAGGTGAACTCGTCAAACCCTAATTTCTATCATATGATTTAATCATTCGATTCAAGTCTGATGTGAAAACCTTAATAGAAACTCTTTCTATTATTTCACTCTCTACCATGGTCATGGGCTTATGGATTTGATTCTCATGATCATCATAGGGCTACTCCTCATCTATCGAGGTAGATAGATTCTCTCTTGGTGCAATCCAATTTCTGCAATGAACATGCTATAGCCAACATACATCTTAGGATTCCAAATGGCTAGGAGACCGAGTCATGGTGTAGTCAAACTATAACACCCTCAAGGTGAACTACCGATGCATCTTAGGTCAAAGAACCAGATACACCAATATAGCTTCGATTCAGTCATTGATGAGAAGGTAGAATTCCTTATGACTACTCGAGGTGGTCATGCTCAGTGCCCTTATTCTCTAACGAGTATCTGTACTCACGCTTCGGTGTCTCTACACTGTAGACTCAAGACTCATCTACTATAAAGAAGTGATTGTATACTAACCTTCTGGATCAATCATCATCCTCATGACGATCCTATGGTCAGAAGCATTTTATGAGTTAATAAATAAAAATTCATATCTTAAATTTTCAACTCTTGAAAATATGAATTATCATTATCATTAACTCAAAGGATGTATCACAGACACTAAATACACATTTATGATAGAAAATAATCTATTTTATTATTTATAATCAAAATTATAATTTTATCTCTAAAAGAAGTGTATTACAAGTGTCAGCCAATTTTGGCTTCTAGGGCACACATATCTAACATAAATTATATGGAAACTATATCCATATGAGTTCTAAGGATGTTGTTCTACACATTCGACCTATCCGACTGTCGGGTACCATTGCTAGATGGTCACTTTGATTGGTACAAAAATTTATTTCTATGCTATCAGCTTAAGTTTGGACCTATGGGGTCACACACATTAGGTTTCACAATCTGATCGGATGGTTGATCAATGATTAAAAATCATTCTAAGGTTAAACGATCAATATGATTGATGTTTAATCTAGTGCATATGTTGTAGGAGGATCAATTAGCAATTCGTTTGCTAATTGACTTAATTTGATTAAGCCAAAGAGCTGAGATTAAGTCTAATTAAATATGATTTAATTAGATTGAGTTTGGGCTTGATTGGATCAAGTCCAATTGGTTTATTGGATAAGCCAAGTGCAAGGAAGAACTAGTCCTAGTTCAACTAGGACTTGGGTCAATTTAGTTTTCTATTAAGGATCTAGTACCAGTGGATTGTGACAGAAAGAAAGAAGAAAATAAAACAAGAAAGCAACTAAGTACGTGGATCAGCCTAAAGGCTCGCCTCCATGGGCATGTAAAATTTAACTATGAAAAAAGAAGAGATACAAGAGCAGATTACCCACTCTCAACTCACGTATACAATCCTCTCAACAAGATGTTACCCTGAACAAACTCTCTTTTGGAAATCTCCTAAAATGATCGCAGTCCATTGCCTAGCTATTTGCCCGAAGCCCCTGCTCCTATTGTCGCTAGGGCCCTTCTCTATGCTCTCTGTATCTCTGGCTCTCTTAAAAATACTAAGCCACAGCGACACTCAAGCTCTCGGTCTACCATACCTTTTAAAGGCCTCTATCCGACTTAGGATCGGAGTCTGTAGTCCCAAATGAACTCAAACAAGTCCCTCGATTTATTAGATTGCGATCGCGGTCCTCCATGGCCATTGGATCGTGCAAACTGCATCAAATACTGTAATAAAAAGCTTGGTCCATGCTCTTTGGTGCATGGACCGTGTAAAAACACCCCGCACCCGCTCCCTGTTTGCGAGGCTGCTTGGGCCCCAGCCGCGCCCGTGCGCACGCCTGCCTGGGCCTGGGCTGCGCCTGCACGTCAGCCTGGGCCGCGTGCCCGCCCGTGTGTGGCACTAGCCCACACTTCGTGGGCATGCCTGGGCCGACCCATGCGTGGCTGGCCCGCACACCTGGGCCGGCACACCTATGGGCCTGTGATGGTGTGCCCCACTACCGACATCTTGTCCGAAGCTCCACATGCTCCTTCATGCATATCTTCACTATCTGATCTTTGATTGAGGTGTTCTTAGGCTCATTGGATTCCGTTCATCATCTTGGACCTCGCTGTGAGCCTAATGTAAAAGAATTCAAGGTGCTTTTCTCAAAAATCTTCACCTCGACTCGATATTTGGTCTCTACCTATCTGAGAGTTTGTCTAGCACCCCCATGCCCTGGAGCAATCGTCTGCTGATCATGGATGGACAAATATGGGAGCTGAGCCAGACCACTCGATCCCACCTCCATCAACTGCTATAATCCACCAGACTTGAGACCTGCCCGAGGAAGCCTCCTGCGGTAATAGGAACTTCACCTTACGACGTTGCATGTCATCCTCCCGAGTCTCTCGTCCCATGTCCAATCCTTTTCCACCTAGAGCTCTACCTCACACTAGGCTCCATAACATGAGGTAATGTCCTCCATACTTTCTTCCTCTAAGCACCACCCTCCTACCATGCATGACCTTTAGGATTCGTTCGTCAACTTTCCATCTGAAGTCGGTCGAATCCAGTCTACTTAGTGAGATTAGATTCTTCTTAAAGCTGGGTATGTATCGAACCTCACCCAACTTCTTCATTATTCCATCATGGAGCTCCATGCTGACCATCCCGCTGCCCTTGATCTCATAGCTTGATCCATCTGGTAGGAATACAATGCCATCACCGATCTCTAAGGAGTCAAACAACTCTTTTCTATAACATACATGATGAAATAAGTAGAATCCATAATCCATTGGGAGGAAGAAGTAGATACCTCATCAAAAACCAGAAGGATATCATCACTGCCTTCTGTATCACTACTAGCCACCTCCATAGTATCCCTTGTCCGATCCTTGAGTTATGGGCAATCTTTGACTCGATGCCCCAACTCATCGCACCTGTAGCATCTGATCTTGCTTTTGTCCCTCATTTTGGACTTGGATTGTCCTCCTCACGATCCTCTGTCGCTCCGTCTACTGCTTCCTACTCCTCCAAAAATTGTCAAAGCTAAGCTGCCACCATCTGAGCTCCAAGCTGGGTTCTCCCTCCTAAGAACTTTATTCTGGAGTATCACTGCAGTGACCTTATCCATCTTGATGGTGCTCTTCCCTACTAGAAGAGCAGTCACCAAGGACTCATACAAAGGAGAAAGTGATGCTAGCAAGACCAACACCCTGGTCTTCTCCTCAACTTTTTCGCCAATGCTAAGGAGGTCGGTGAGGATCTTTTGAAAGTTGGATAGATGCTTCCACATGCTCTGATCTTCGTCCATCCACAGCTGATAGAACTGCCTCCAAAGGAAGAGAGTGTTGGTGAGTGACTTTGCCATGTACAACTCCTCGAGTTTCGACCACAGCATCATCAGAGAAGTCTCTCCAAGTACATGGATCACTACATCATCCGTTAGGTACGAACAGATCGTGCTCACCACCTGGATCTGGATCCACTTTCAATCCTTCACCTCTATGGTGGCTGGCATCTCATCGTACAAGAGAGCATCGATCAAACCATGTTGGATGAGGACATCCTTTACCCTTGCTTGGCATAAGGAGAAATTGCCCTTTCCATCAAACCTGTTTATCTCCACATTGATTGCGCTTGTTTTCTCCATGTTCTCCAATCTCTAGCACAACTGCTACAATCTGCTTTTCGGTACTATCTAGCTTTGATACCACTTATTATGGATCTAGTACCAACGGATTGCGATAGAATGAAAGAAGAAAATAAAATAAGAAAGCAATCAAGTATGTGGATTAGCCTAAAGGCTCGCCTCCACGGGACATGCAAAATTTCACTATGAAAAAGGAAGAGATACAAGAGAAGATTATCCACTCTCAACTCACGTATATAATCCTTTCAACAAGAAGTTATCCTAAACAACTCTCTTTTGGAGATCCCCTGAAATAATCGTAGTCCGTTCCCTAGCTATCAACCTGAAGCTCCTACTCTTGCTGTCGCTAGCGCCCTTCTCTATGTTCTTTGCATCTCAGGCTCTCTCAAAAATACTAAGCCATAGCCCAGCCACACTCAAGCTCTTGGTCTACCATGCCTTTTAAAGGCCTCTATCCGACTCAGGATCGAAGTCTGCAGTCCCAAACAAACTTAAACAAGTCTCTCGATTCATTAGATTGCAACCGCAGCCCTCCATGGCCATTGGATCGTGCAAACCGCGTCAAATGCCACGATAAAAAGCCTGGTCCATGCTCTCTGGCGTGTGGACCGCACAAAAATGCCCTGCGCCCATGCCCTATTTACAAGGCCGCCTAGGCCCGGGCCACGCCTGCGCACATGCGCCAGCTTGGGCCGCATGCCCACCCGTGCGTGGAGCTGGCTCACGCTGCCTGGGCATGCTTGGGCCAGCCCATGTGTGGCTCGCCCGCGCACCTGGGTCGGCACACCTATGGGCCTGCGATGGTGTGCCCCGCTACCGACATCCTGTCCAATGCTTCGCGTGCTCCTTCATGCATATCTTCGTCGTCTGATCTCCGATTAAAGTGTTCTTAGGCTCGTTGGACTTCGTTCATCATCCTGGATCTCGCTATGGGCTTAATATAGAAGAATTCAAAGTGCTTTTCTCAATATTTTCTAATTTGATTAGAAAATTAAATTAAAATTAAATCTAATTAAATCTAATTTAATTAAGTTCTTAATTGGGTTAGGTCTAATTTAATTTGATTGATTTACTTTTGATTTGATTTGGATTGAGAAATCATATTTTACCAAGTCAAATATGGAATCCTAGTAAGACTAGGATTCGTCTTGCTTGCGCCACCTATATCCCACTTTCCCATGCCCTTTCTCTCTTGGTTTCTAATGAGAAGTCTCCTCTCCCAGCAATCTCATGCGTGCCCACCCTCTCCTCTCTTTCCTATATGGAAATTAGTTTATGGACCAAGTCAAAGGTAGGTAGTTTGTTATGATTTTGGATTCTATGAGATAGAATCCTAACAAACCAAAACTCCCCCCATAAGGTGCCGCCCACTCCCTATTTTCCCTTGCTTTTCTTGATGGAGAAAGTCCTTTTTGTGTGCCTTCCCTGGTGGTCCACAACTAAAACAAAGGAGGGGAGCCCATGTGTTGGGCACCCCAACAACTTGCCATATTTGTTCTTACCTTGTGTAGGAATTTGACCTAATAAAGATTTTTCCATATCTCTTTATGAGGAGGTCATTTTGGACTAAATTTTGCATAGATTTTAGACCATTGAGAGGACTCTTGGGCATGTGAAAATCAGAGAGAGTGACCTTGGGGCATGGGGATTTTATAGACACCAATCTAGGTGTCTAGGTGAGAGAAAAGAGAAGAAGAGGATCTTCTTCTAGGGTTCTTTTGCTCTTTCTTTCTCCTCCTCTTTCATAGAGATTTTTGAGTGTTGTTTTAGATCAAAAGTTTCTTCCTTTTCCTCTAATTTTTTGGAGCATCAAAGTATTGAAGAAGGAGGCACTAGATCGACCGTTGAAGAAGGATCAGCATAGTACTAGCATACTATGCTGATTTCTTGCATCGGACTTTTGATCGAGGTTCGTGGGCTCGTGTAGACATCTCTTAGAGGTCAGACACATATGTGGCTTGGAACTTCATTCTTCAGCTTGGATTAGCAAGTTAGAATGTCTAACTTTCATAGGTAATATAGATCTGATCCTATGTTATATATCTACAATAGATCTAGTGTAGATCCATCTTGATGTGATCAACATGTCTTTTACTTCTAATATTTTTAATTTTTGATTTAATCTCATGTTATAATCATGTAATACAATCTTAGATCTAGGGGTTCTCTAGTTTTTATGAATTAATTTGGATTAATTTCCATCTTCTGCTACCTAGATATGAAAAAGTTTCAAGATCTAGCCCTGAAATCCTAGATCCGGTTCCTTCATCGCCCACTACCCAAATATTTTTCTGATATTTTTCATGGCTTTTGTGGGATTTTTGTGTGCCCAAGAGTTGGGCACCCAAGTTTTGCCCTTTTTGGACATTTCTTGCTAGGTATTTGACCTAGACAAGGAGTCTGTCCGAACTCTCTATTTAAAAAGATTTTTGGGCTGATTTTTTATGTGATTCCAGATATTAGAGAGGACTCTTGGGCATGGAAAAAATAGGGAGAGAAACCCTTTGGGTGTGGGAATATTAAAGACACCAATCTAGGTGTCTAGGTGAGAGAGCAAGAAGAAGAAGAGGATTTTCTTCTATGGTTATTTTTGTTCTTCTTTATTTCCTCCTTTCTTAGAGATTTTTTATTATTCCTTCAGATTGAAAGTCTCTTCCTTTTCTTTTAATTTTTTGAAGTATCTAAATCTTGAAGAAAAAAGCACAGGATCAACCATCGAGAAGGATCAGCATAGTACTAGTATATTATGCTGATTTTTGAGCATCGGACTTTTAATTGGAATTCGTGGACTTGTGTGAACATCTCTTAGAGGTCGGATGCGTGTGCAGCTTGGAGCTTCATCCTTAAGCCTAGATCAGCAAATTAGAATATCTAACTTGTACAGGTAATATGGATCTGATCTATTACCTACATTAGATATAGTGTAGATGCATGTTGATATGATCAATAAATTTTTCTTTCTTATATTTTTAATTTTTGATTTAATCACATGCTACAATCATGTAATAGGATATTAGATCTAGAATTTCTCTGATTTTATGAATTAATTTTGATTAATTTCTATCTTTCACTATCTAGATCTTGAAAAAATTTTAAAATCTAGCTCTGAAATCCAAGATCTGGTTCCATTATCGCTCTCCATCATCGACATCATCGAAATACCTTTCGATGGATCAAAACTCTTTTTGATTTGTCCAATTAGAATTATTGATCATCGAGATAATTCTAATTGGTCCCATAATAAACCAATGACCCCTAGTAGTATATGATGGTAATCCATCAAACTAAATATGAACCTCTCGGTGCATCTGTGTGATTGGATTCTTCCATTATGAGTCCCAGTAGGATTAGGTTAAGGTTGACTTGTCAAACCCAATTCCTATCATATAATTAAATCAATCAATTCGAGTTTGATATGAAATCCTATTAAATTTTTTTTTCTATTATTTCATACTACTATGGCCATGGGCTTTAAGACTCGATCTCATGATCACCATATGATTACTTCTTTATCGAGATTGATAAATCCCATCTTGGTGTGATCCAATTCTTACAATGAACATGCTATAGCCAACATACATCTTGGGATTTCAAATGGCTAGGAGATCGAGTTTTGGTGTAATCAAACTATAACACCTTCAAGATGAACTACCGATGCACCTCAGATCAAAAAAGCAGACACACAACTACAACATCAAGCAAGTCATTGATGAGAAGGTAGACTCCCTTATGACTGCTCGAAGTGGTCACACTTAGTATCCTTATTCTTAACAAGTATCTATACTCTCTCTCCAATGTCTTCATACCATAGATTCAAGATTCATCTATCCTAAGAAAGTGATCATACACCAATCTTCCCGATCGATCACCATCCTTATGATCATCCTATGATTGGGAGCAATTTATGAGTTAATTATGATAATACATATCTTAAATTCTCAACTTTTGAGAATATGTGTTATTGTTGACCCCAGGTATGATTTTGATGAATAATAAAATATTTGAGTCTATTTTAGATACTAATATTTTGGTTGAAGTATTTAAGATAAAGTTTAAGAAGATAGGAATCCATCTCAATGAAGCTCCATATTTTTGATTAAAAGAACCAAGAAAGAAGAGCAAAAGAGATCAAGCCAAATGTGTTTCAAAGAGTATTGGATCAAGAATGAACAAAAGAAAAGCTTAGAGTTGAATCTAGCAAAGTTTTAGCAATTAGCACAATTAGGAATCGATCAGGAGTCGACCAAGGGTCGACTCATGGAGGAGTCGACTCATGAAAAGCAGGAGCCAACTCTTGACTCAGTAAAGATGCCAGTCTAGGAACAGAATGTTATATACTTTACCTTGCAACTAAAGTCCACTCACAAAATCCAGAAGTCGACTTTGGCATGCAGAATTGGCACGGGATAGAAATACAGAAGATCAGACTTTTCACCCTATAGCTGGAGTCGACTCAAGAATCTGGGGAGTCGACTTCTGAGTTTCTGATAACTCCAACGGCTAGTTTTCAAAACTACCCATATTTCATTTTTCACCCTCAAAATGGATTTTTCAGATGTTCCAACAACTATAAACCCATTTTTGGACTTTCTAGCTTAGATTAGAAGACTTCTAAAGTTAGATTAAGGCTGGAAAACTCAATATATAAAAGTAAGAAAGTGAAAAACATAAGCAATTTTTGAAAAATCTATGTGCAAACCAAATAGTGAGCATTCAAGAGCCTTCATTGCTGTTCAACTACTCATCTAGCTGTACAATCAAGACATTCTCAAGAGAAGGAAGGAAGCATTCATTGCTAAAGCCCTCCAACTACTCATCTTGTGCATTAAAGCTTCAAATCTATCCTTCAAAGGAGTTTATTTTTAGTTTTAAATTTCTACAATTCTGAAATCACTATATTTCAAGTTTCAAAGGATTGAAACTTGGGGGATAGGCTCATCCAAGCCGTGAATTGGATTTGTACAAGCCTAGGAGTGGCTTAAGGTTAGGTTTTGGTTATTTAGCCTGCAAAACCAACTGAATTTTGATTGTGAGCCTAGTGATAATAATCTTATTGTAATCTTAAAGATTATAGTGAAATTTTCAAGTGAAGTACTTGAGGAGTGGATATAGGTGTTGGGTTTGACATCGAATCACTACAAAAACTTTATGGCTTTATGTGTGTGATTATTTTCTTTAGTTGCTATTATTTTTTGTACATTTAAATCACTGCATTTTTAGCATATCAATATTCAAATTCTGCATAAACACTTAGTAATCTAAAAAACTTTTGAAAAACCCAATTCACCCCCCCCCCCCCCCCTCTTAGGTTGTTCTTCTGGGCAACAAGTGGTATCAGAGTAGGTGCTCTCGTATTATTTATTAATCATTTGATTTAGAGTAATCGATCAAAATGATAATCCAATTGAATATCTCGCTAATGGAAGGGCAGTCCACAAATAGGCCTCCTTTGTTTAATGGTTCTAACTACACATATTGGAAGGCACGCATGCACATATTCATTCAAGCACTTGATTATGACCTACAGAGTGTCATAATCAATGAACTATGCACACCCATAATTAGCATTGAAGATGATATAATTTCTAAATCGGAAAGAGAATCAATGAAAATGAGAAGAAGTTGGCTCAGTTGAATGCTAAAGTAATGAATGTACTTTATTGCTCACTTGATGCTAATGAATTCAATCAAATTTCTACTTATATTTCAGCCAAAGAAATATAGAATAGACTTAAGGTTACCCATGAGGGTACCAATCAAGTAAAAAAATCCAAAATAAATATGTTAGTGTATAAGTATGAATTTTTCAAAATGGAATCAACTAAAAGCATTATCAAAATGTTTATCCAATTTACTGATATTATAAATGGACTTAAAAGCTTAGGAAAATCATACACTAATAATGAACTTATGAGAAAAATCCTTAGATCTCTTCCTCGAGCTTGGAAGGCAAAGGTGATGGCTATACAAGAAGCTAAGGACCTCAACACCTTGCCCCTTGAAGAGCTTCTTGGTTCTCTCATGACACATGAGTTAACCATGAAGCAAAACATGGAGAATGAAGTCAAGAAAAAAAAATCGTGGCCCTCAAGTTGATAGCAAAGAAAGAAGATGAAGAAAGTGAAGATTCCGAGGAAGGAGATGATGGTGAAGAAATGGCTCTCCTAACAAAAAAATTTAGAAGATTTATAAGAAAGAAAAGACCAAACTTCAAGAGAAGACCCTTCTCCAAAGGTGAAGCTAGGAAAGATCGAGAGAAAGACAAAGACAAGGAGTAGCCTACATTTTTTGAATACAAGAAGCTGGATCATTTCAAGGTAGACTGCCCTCTATTGAAGAAGTCCTCCAAGAAAGTAAAGAAGAAAGCATTGATGGCAACATGGAGTGATAGTGAAGATTCAAGTTCAGATGAAGGGGGACAAGAAATAGTTAATTTTTGTCTCATGGCTCAAGAGGATGAGATAACACTTGATACTCAACTTGAATTTCTATTTGATGAATTACAAGAAATATTTTATGAATTGTATGATGATTTTAAAAAGTTAACCCTAAAAAATAAAAATCTAAAATCAATCAATCAAAATCTAATCAAGGAAAAAGAGAAAATATCGAGAGAAAAAGAGCTTATTTCTGCAGAAAACCAGAACCTAAAGAAAGAACTTGAAAAATATAAATTCATAGTCGATAAGTTTACACTAAGTTCTGAAAAACTATAGTTATTACTTAATAATTAAAAAATTATTTTTAACAAAGTAGGAATTGGATTTAGAACTCAAAAGAAATAAAAATTTCTAAAGAATTTCTTTGTAAATGTACATCTTTGACTTCATAAAAACCAATCTATTTTTGCTATGGAAAAATGGGACACAAATCCTATGTTTGCAACTTCAAAAAAATAAAGAACAATCCAAATATTAAGAAAGTGTGGGTTTCTAAAGGAACCATGATCACTAATCCTAAAGAACCCAAGATGACTTGGGTGTTCAAAATTGCGTTCCCAAAGCCAATCATTATCCTGTTAACGGTTAAGCTACTTTGTATATGTAATTGATCATTGATAAATAAAATACTTTGGTATTTTTTCATCACAAGTCTTCATCTTCTAATGAACTCCATTTTTGTGATGAAGTCTTTAGGACTATTTAGTTTTGATAAAGAGAGGATTTATCGAGTAGTCCTTAAATCAGTTCGCGAGCAAATGATAGACTATTAAATAAGATGACAGCATCTATCGAGCATAGGTCGTTGTATGCCATACAGGTTGGTTGTCCTCTTAACCAAGGAGTGTGGAGATACTAGTATGGCATACATATAAGATGTATGGGTACATCGTCATTGAACGTGACCAACTCCAGAGCATTTTGCTGTCGAGGATGTCTCTATGGGATATAGGTATAAGTATCCCTTAGACCTAAGATCACCTTAGTGACTTGCAAGCAATTCACTGTGCTTTGGTACTAGACTAACTGAATTTCTAATTTAATAATAAAAGTCTTTTGGGCATAGTTAAGTACTTGTGAAGTCAGTGTGTAATCAAGATGGAATTGACCACTCTAAGAGTTGGAGAAGAATGTATCACTATATTTCAATATAGCAAAACCTTGGCCATGGCAATCTATCAGATGGATTTGATATTTTGAAATACAATGTGGACAATCCAATCAAAGTTGATAGTTGAACTTTGAGATGTCCTATGAGCATTTTGATCAAGGGGATGAATTATATAAAAACTGTATCTACATGGGTTCTAAGGATGGTATTCTACACATTCGACCTATCCGACCGTCGGATATTATTGCTAGATGGTTACTTCAATTGGTATAAAAAATTATTTCTATACTACTGACTTAGATTCAGACCTATGAGGTTGCACACATTACAGCTCGCGATCTGATCAGATGGTTGATCAACGATTGAGAATCATTCTAGGGTTAAATAATTAATACGATTGATGTTTAACCTAGTGCAAGTGTTGTAGGAGGATTGATTAGTAATTTGATTGCTAATCAATTTAATTTGATTAAGTCAAAGGGATAAGATCAAGTCTAATTAAATATAATTTAATTAGATTTAATTTGGACTTGATTGGATCATGTCCAATTGACTTATTGGATAAGTCAAGTGCAAGAAAAAAATTAGTCCTAGTCTAACTAGAACTTAGGTCAACCCAATTTTCTAATTTGATTATAAAATTAAATTAAAATTAAATTAAATTTAATCTAATTTAATTGAACCATTAATTGGGTTAGAACCTAATTTAATTTGGTTGAGTTAGTTTTGATTTAATTTGGTTTAAGAAACTACTTTGACCAAGTCATAGATAGAATCCTAGTAAGACTAGGATTCCTCCTTGCGCCACCTTAGTCCCAATACCCACCATGCCTATTCTTTTGGTATTGTTCATGAAAAATTCTTTTCTTTCCGATCTTCACATACGCCCCCTCTCTCCCTCTCTTTCTAATATGGTAATTGGGTAGAAGACCAAGTCGAAGGAGTTTGTTTTGATATTGGATTCTATGAGATAGAATCCTAACAAATCCAAACTCTTCCCAAAAGGTGCCACCCACTCTCTCAATTAATTTCTCTCTTATTTCAAATGAGAAACCCCTTTTCTTGTGCTCCTTTTCTTGCTGGTACATGCCAAAAATTATGGAGGGGGCACCCAAGAGTTGGGCACCCCTTGACTTGCCCTGTTTGACCTTTTCTTGTCTAGTATTTGACCTAGACAAGGACTCTTCTTTTTCTATATATTTTGAATGAATTTTGGATTAAAATTTTTGTGAGTTATATATCCTTGAGAGGGCTTTGAGGTGTGTGAAAATTAGAGAGTGAAAATCTCTGGACGTTGAGATTCAATAGACACAAAACTAGATGTCTAGGTGAGAGCAAAGAGAAGAAGAAGAGGGTCTTCTTCTAGGATTGCTGTGTTCATCTCTTCCCTTCCTTCTTCCTTGAGTTTTGTGAGAGTGTCTCACATATAAAACCTCTTCTTCTCCTTATCCTCTTTGGAAGAGTCCAATCTAGAAGAAAGAAGGCATTTGATCAACCATCGAAGAAAGATCAGTGCAGTACTAGCATACTATGCTGATTTCCAGCACCTGAATTTCTGATCGTGATCGTGGGCTCGTGTGGATGACTCCTAGAGGCCGAATATGTGTATGGCTTACAAATTTATCCTCAAGTCTGGATTAGTGAGTTAGAACATCTAACTCACTCAGGTAATAGATCTGATATATTGGTTTTTTTCATACATGCATGAGATGTAGTGTAGATCTAGGTTGATGTGATCAACCTTTTCTTCTTATTTATTTTTGATTTTAGATTTGAATGCCATGCAATAATCATATAATATGATATTAGATTTAAGAATTATCTGATATTTAAAATTAATTAGATTAATTTTGAGTCTTCCGCTGCTGATCTAGAAAAAGTTCCAAGATTTAGCCCTGAAACTCTAGATCTGGTTCCTTCAATTGGTATCAGAGCTAGGTTAATTATTATATGATTATTATTGTATGCTTGGATTATTTTTAGATTAAATCTAATTAATAATATAATATTTAAATCTAAAATTAAAATTTTAGGTCATACGAACTACTTTAAGGTTGTCCTCCTGTAAGGTTTATCCCTTATAGTGCAAAGATTGTCCTAGTTTGTATAGATCTAATATTATTCATAAATTTATTAGATATGATTAAATATTATTCATAATATATTTAAAAAGGTTTTAAATTTGAAAAAAAAAATTTAGATTGCATGGAATGATCTTATAAAGTTGTCTTGCTGTAAGGTTTATCCCTTACAATAAAAAGGTTGTCTTAGTACGTGCTGATCTAAAACTTTGATCATAAAATTTTAGATTAGATCTAAGAGATTTTATGATCTAATTAAAAATATTTTATTCTAATTTTAATCATCATAAATATGATAGATTTGATCTAAGTTGACTTATAATTGATTGATGTTGAAATTATTTTAATTACATGAACTTGTTTAGATTAGATCTAAAGTAGTTTCATGCTCTTCTTACTTGCATATTCATTATGAATCAAACATGCAACTTGGTTAGTAGAACCAGGTTGTAAAAATATTTTACAAATATAAAAATTATTTTTAATATAAAAATTATTTTCAAAAAGTCAAACCCCAACCCTCAGTCCAAAACTTAATTAAGAATTAAGAAGTTGTTTGATTAGGATCTAGAATTATAAATTGAAGATTCTAAGACATGAATCATAATACATTGGGTTAAATGGGTTAGTGAAAATTAGGTCCATTAATTGGGTTAGACCTAGGATTAGATTAAAGAATGGACTTAATTAGAGAATTGACTAAATCTATTCAATTGTTATCTTAGATTAGGTCAAGGATTCTCTAGATCAATTGCAATAGTTGTAGTTGGTCAAGTCCATATCTTTAACGAGACCCAAGATGAACTTTATTCTTAGCTACGCAGTATATCATGAACTGTTAGGTTGATCAAATTAAAACTAATTAAATCAGTTGGTGTCTAAGGTAAACCAGACTAGTGGTTTTTAATTGGCAGCCTACTTACCTGACCATTTCTGATGTAGGCAAGCTTTGGCAAACCCTCTCACTAATCGAACTTACCTGACCTCTTGGTGAAATTATGTTTTGATCAGATCACTTGACTATTCGAGCTGATCCATATCAGCTAGATAAATCAGTTTGACTGATTTAGGTGCTCCTAGACCAGCCTATTAATGGTCTCCCTTAAGCTGACTTGGTGAAGTTAGTGGGAGGATCATGACAAGCTGTTTCATCTGATCTTTTCTCATCTTCAAATTAAATCCTCTAAAATTATTAGGTTCCTAAAATGAAATAGTTATATGATAACTGGATCATAGCCTTTCATTAAAGTAGATGATAATGGATTCATCAGTTGGATAATCATTGGAGGCCCAATGGCCTGGTGTTTATCGATTGATGAAATTATCATTCATTATATGATCTCTTGGATACATCTTTCTAAATGGTGGTCAGGTGGGCCAACCAAAGTTGGGCTTGATCATTCATTGGTTGGATGGGCCAAGTATGGTCATGTTAATGGTTGGACCTAACTAAACCCTTTTCTGAGAAGGCAAAGCCAACTGATCAGGGGCTAGGGCAAAATTTAATTACTAAAAGTTGTTTGGAGAAACAATTGATTATGAACCTACCCTTAGATGCACATGGGTTGGCCAACCAAAGTTGGGCTCGTATGCAGTCTTTGTGAATTATAGTATCCACTAAAGAATTAGGATAATTCCTCGAATGGAGGTAGAGGCTACCAATTGGAATAAAATAGTGGAAGAATCTTTTGATTAAAAGTCTAAATCTTTAGGTTTAATGAATCAATTACTGAGTAGGTTATGATTTTTCTTTGTGTAGATATGGCCACTTTTCTATTGCTCTGATCATTGTTGGACAATGACAAGTTTGTGGGATCCAACTTCGGTAGCTAGTACCAAAAGTTAAAGAATGTCCTAGAGCATGAACACATCCTACATGTAATAATGGATGATGCATCCGAAGAGCCAGCTACAAATGCACATAAAACTGTCAGAGATACTTACCAGAAGTGGCTCAGTGATCGAACCACGGTGCGCTGCATTATGCTGGCTATGATGAGCGATGAGTTTAGTCATAGATTTGACATGGCTCAATCAAAGGACATGCTTCAAGTATTGGAGGATTCCTTTGGTACACCCGATGACGTGGAGAGGCACAAGACTAGTTATACCATCTTCAACACTAGAATACGAGATGGAGCCTCTGTCACTGATCATGTACTGTACATGATCGAGCTGATAGAGTGCTTGAACAAGCTCAACTTTTTCTTACACAAATAGCTTGGGAAAGATGAAATACCGAACTCGCTGCCCAAGTCTTATCTCTCATTCCTTACACATTATAGAATGTCAAAGCCTGAAGTTGACTACCATGGGTTATTGGGGTTACTTCAGAACTTTGAGAATGATCACTAGCTCAATAAGGAGTCGGTGAACTTAGTAGGAGGTTCATCTTCTTGTTCTCAGTCCTTTGGAAAAGGAAAGAAGAATAAGAAGAAGAAAGCTAAGAAAGAGCAAGTTCAAGCTAGGACATCTGTGCAAGGCCAGACCAAAAAAATCAAGCCTGATAAGAGTCAAGCTGAATGCTTCTTTTGCAAGAAGCGAAGGCACTAGAAGAGGAACTGTCCTCAGTACATTGCCTCCCTGGATCTGAACAGGTGAAGGAAGAAGCAAGCTATTGCTGGATAAGATATTTATATGATAACTCCTTATAATTTTTCTATTTGTCATATTACTGATTAGGTATTTGATATCGAAAGCTCTTATCATATTTGCAATTCGTTGCAGGAGTTGCAGGTCAGTAGAAGATTCAAGCAAGGTGAAAGATTCCTGAACGTTGGAGATGGAATACCAGTTTTAGTTATAGTTTTAGAAATTTTGAAACTTGTATTTGAATCTCATACCATTGTTCTTAGTGATAGTCATTTTTTTCTTAGTTCTTTTTTAAATATCATTTCTATAGACCTTTTGGCCATGAATAATTATGAAATTTCAATAAAGAAATGAGTTTGTAATGTCATTGTGAATGATGTTACTGCTTTCTATGGACTATTGAACAATGGTGTATATATATTATCACAATCTATTAATGTAGTCTATTCAACTGGCAAACATCCTAGACTAGATAATGTGACAGATACTACTTATAGAACTGTAGACTAGATCATACAAATAAGAATAGGATAAGCAGGTTGGCTTAAGAGTGTATCCTCAAACTTAGTGATTGTGAAACACTTCCAACCTATAAATTCTATCTTCTTGGTAAAATGACCAAGTCACCTTTTACTAGAAAAGGTGAAAGAGCCACTGAGCTCTTAGGTCTAGTACATACTGATGTATGTGGACCAATGAGCACAAGTGCTAGAGGTGGATATGTCTACTTCATCACTTTCATAGATGATTTATCCAAATATGGATATGTCTATCTGATGAAACATAAGTCAGATTCTTTTGAAATGTTCAAACAATTCCAAAGTGAAGTAGAAAAATAAACTGCAAAGAGCATTAAAACTCTTCGATCTGATCGAGGAGGGGAATACCTTTCCGATGAGTTTCTCATATATCTAAGAGAGAATGGAATTCTCTCCCAATGGACTCCTCCAGGAATACCATGTTAGATATATGTGCCCTAGAAGCCAGAATTGGATGACACTTGTAATACACTTCTAGGGGCAAAATTGTAATTTTGACTATAATTAATGAAATGGATTATTTTCTATCACACATGTGTATTTAGTGTCTGTGATACATCCTTTGAGTTAATGGTAATGATAATTCATATTTTCAAGAGTTGAAAATTTAAGACATGAATAATCATTATTAACTCATAAACAGCTCCCGACCATAGGATCATCACGAGGATGGTGATTGATCCGGAAGGTTGGTGTACGATCGCTTCTCTTTAGTAGATAAGTCTTGAGTCTACGGTGTGGAGACACCGGAGCGAGAGTACAGGTACTCGTTAGAGAACGAGGGCACTGAGCGTGACCACCTCGAGTAGTCATTAGGAAGTCTACCTTCTCGTCAATGACTGACTCGATGCTGCAGTAGTGTGTCTGGTTCTTTGACCTGAGATGCATCGGCAGTTCACCTTGAGGGTGTTATAGTTTGACTACACCATTACTCGGTCTCCTAGCCATATGGAACCCTGAGGTGTATGTTGGCTATAGCATGTTCATTGTAGGAACTGGATTGCATCAAGATGGGATCTATCTACCTCGGTGGTAGAGGAGTAGCCCTATGATGATCATGAGAATCAAGTCCAGAAGCCCATGGCCATGGCAGAGTGAAATAATAGAAAGAGTTTCTATTTAGATTTTCACATTGGACTCGAATCGAATGATTACATCATATGACAGAGACTAGGGTTTGACGAGTTCACCTTAACCCTAATCTGATCGGGGCTCAAGATAGAAGAACTTAATCACACAGGTAGCTGCACCAAGAGGTTCGCATTCAGCTCTGATGGGTTGCCACCATATACTGCTAGGTGTCACTGGTGGATTTTGGGAGCAATTAGAATGATTTAGATGATCGATCATTCTAGCTGTTCGAATCAGAAGAGTTCTGATCCATCGAAAGGAGTTTCGATGATGTCTATGATAGAGATCATGACATATCCCATTACCATACAGAACTGAACCTAACTGGGTCACACAAACAAGGGTTTGAATCTGGTGATCATCAATTGAACTGATCTAGTTCAATTGATCTGAATGAGATTCAATTAGGTTCAAGGAAATCGTGCTAGCACTCGATTGAACCTAACGTTCTTCTTTTACTATCATAAATAAGTTGTCCTGACTGAGCCAAAGGAGTTTGTGCTCAATCAGAGGCCTTCATATGGTCTGACTGGAGGTTGTCCAAGTCAGAATAGGTTGTCTTATTTGTAAGACATTACCTGCCATTTTTGGTCACCTGCCATTTCTTGTTCTTTGACTTTGGTCAAAAGTCTACCTTTGACTGGTCAAACGTTGACCATTCACCCTTTGACTTTTGACCACATGTCATGCACCTATTGGAGAGCTGGTGGGGGCCTGTCCCCCTGCCAGAACCTGGCAAGGAGAAGGGCGCACGCCAAGGGTGGCGTGAGCCCAAGTAGGAGGCGCCTAGGAGTCCTTGTTGGACAAGGACTCCACCTCCCTTTTGGATTCCAATCAGAGTTCTACTAAGAATCCAGTTTGACTGGTCTTAGGCGCCCTCTAAGGAGGAATCCAGGGGTCTCTATTCCAACCAATCAGATTTAGATCTGATTTCACAAAGGGTTGTGATTGGTTGAGAGGAAGAGGAGTTGGATCACAAGAGGTCTATAAATAAGACCCTGCGCCCAACCCTAATTCCAATGCTATTAGATACGCCCCAAGGCTGCCTCTCCCCTCCTTCTCCATGCCATAGTCTCTTCTCCTCTTGCTCTCCACGTCCAAAAGGTGTTTTGGACTTAGTTTGGTGCGATTCAGATCAAGGAAAGGCGATCAAAAGCAAGAAGGCTGCGCTGCTGCAAAAGGACGACTGCAGATCTTCAAAAGAGTTTTGAAGATCCTCCAGATCAGATCCAGATCTGATTTTTGGAGGTGTGATAGAGAAGAAGAGGATCTCCAGATCCAACCCGAGTGGATACCGGTAGAGGCCAGGCGCTTGCGTGGCTAAGATCCAGAACCTTCCGCTGCAATCAGGATCATCTACAGGGTAATAGGATTACCCAAATCAGGTAAATTAAATTTGATTTAATTTATCTTGTTTTATTTTATTTATTAAAATAATAAGAATCAGATCTGAAACATATCAAGATCTGATTGAGATCAAGAGAAAATTTTTGAAATATATCTCTTGATCTAATCAGATCTGGACGAACCTGGACCGGGAAATCAGGATTTCCCTTCAACTGGTATCAGAGCCATGGTTCTAAAATTATTTAGATCTGATTTTAATTTTATTTTAATTAGAAAATAAGTGATTTCAGATGTCACATGAGATGTGATCAGATCTGAAATCAGAAAAATTAAAATTAAATGATTTGGATCTAAGAACATGAAGATATGCATGACTAGTTCTAGAATAGAATAGTTCTATAGAATAGTTTTGCATGTCTTTGATTTAATCTGATTAAATCATATTTTAGATCTTCTTATTTACTATTTTTCTGATATTATAAGTGTTATAATAACATCTGATAAATAGCAAATAAAAATTATTTAATTTTAAATATCATATGAGATATGATAGATGCATGACTAGACTAGTTGTAGAATAGTTCTACATAATTGTCTAGATTAGAATTTATTTTGATTAGATCAATTTAAATCTAATTTTTTAGATTATTATGTGATAATTTAGATCTGAAAACATGCATGATTATGATACATGAGATGTATGCAAAATATGCCATGATTAGATCTAAATTTGTATATGAGATATATGATATAGATCTATAACTGTTTTGTAGTATTTACATGTTCCTGATTAAGGCGTTCCTCTTGGCCGTCCGGTCATAAGAACGAAGAAGGGTTTAAAGGCCCTCTCTTCCCATTCGATGGGGTGTTCTTATGACGTGTAGGGGTGCTGCGTGTTCGTCCTTAATCAGAAACCCAAAACTTACTTTCTGCAAAACCCTAGATCCTGAAACCCTAGGATTTATTGTGCATATTTTGTTTATGAACCCAACTTAATTAAGAATTAAGTTTATGGAATATTAATTAGGTCTAAAATTGAGAATTTCAGATCTAAGACATATTCATAATACTGGGTTCGGGCTTGGGTAGCTCAATTAGGTCTAAGCGGTTGATCAAACCGAATCAAGAGTTGGTTAGATGGGATCAACAATGCTTAAATTGACCAGCCTAATAGGATTAAGTCTGGGTCAAGATCGAGTCACGATCAAGCAAGACCTAATTAGGCTCAGAGGTTAGAGTCTGGATTGTAGGCTAACCCAATTGGTTCTGACTCAACAATTTGGTGTCTAAGGTAAGTTTGGCACAGACGACCGACTGGTTTTTAATTGGAAGCTACTCGACCTGAATGCGTTCTTGTGCGAGTTAATGGCATATTCCTTCCACCGGTCTCACTTACCTGGCCATATCTGTTGACACAGTTCTGATCTGAGGTGGTCAATAATCCGAGCTGACCCATGCCACTAGGTTAGTCATAATTGTTATGACTAAGCCAAGTCTAGTTTAATGAGACCTGAATCAATTCTCCCTAAGAAAAGATTAAGTCCGAGGTCTTCCACCATTGTAGATGTGCGGGCCCTTCCCGGGGTTGATTGTTCTCGGCTGGATACAGTGGCTCAGTTGCACCGGGAAGATGCAACCATGTCTATTAGGCATTGGATGCTATGGGCTGGAGGATGAGTTGGGCTCAATATTCCGGATACGGTGAGAGACCCAATTAGGAACCCAGTCTATGCAAATGGTGGGTCTGACTTAACTAAGGAGTGGATCAATATTCCGGATACGGTGAGATTCATGAATTAGAGACCAAGTTTGGGTGCACCATGATTAGAGAATCATTGAACAAGAGTTGTTCACTCATTGGCTAACCCATCACCAATAACTGTTAGGTGAGGTGATGAGTCAGTTGGTGAGACCGCACCACCCACTAGAAATCATCAATCATGGAGATTTTCGCATCTCTACAGAGGGAGTGTAGGGATCCGAGAAAATAGTGGGAGCTAATTTGTTTAAAAATAAAATCCCTAAATAAATTGGTCAAGTCAAAATTACAGTATCTAACTAGAATCTTTGACTCTCTACAGGAAAATGTCTGCGTCCAACCCACTGGCACGTATCCTAGACACACATAGACTGACTGGACCCAATTATAAAGATTGGCTCAGGAACTACAAAATTATTTTGGGTTCAGAGAAGTTAACACATGTTTTGGACCAGGACCCTCCCACCTTACCAGCTCGTCCATCCACTGAACAGAGAGCGTCTCTGGAAAAATGGATTGACGAAGATAATAAGGCCAGATACTACATGTTGGGCTCGATGTCTGATGAGCTCCAGCGCCAACATGAAGATATCGGGACTGCTCGCCAAATGTTGGCTCACCTGCAGGAGATGTTTGGTGAACAGAGTCGCGCAGCCAAATATCAAGTCACGAAATGACTTTTTAAGGCTAAGATGCGTGATGGGCAGTCAGTCCAAGATCACTGTCTGACAATGATCAAGGACATGGAAGAGCTTGAGAAGCTCGGTGTGAAGTTGGACTTGGATTTGCAGAACGATATTATTCTGCAATCCTTGACTGATGCATATGGGCAATTCATCATGAATT
>QRFJ01001475.1:48307-97038 GCA_006176705.1 Cocos nucifera | reverse complement strand
AAGTTGTCCTGACTGAGCCAAAGGAGTTTGTGCTCAATAAGAGGCCTTCATATGGTCTGACTGGAGGTTGTCCAAGTCAGAATAGGTTGTCTTATTTGTAAGACATTACCTGCCATTTTTGGTCACCTGCCATTTCTTGTTCTTTGACTTTGGTCAAAAGTCTACCTTTGACTGGTCAAACATTGACCATTCACCCTTTGACTTTTGACCACATGTCATGCACCTATTGGAGAGCTGGTGGGGGCTTGTCCCCCTGCCAGAACCTGGCAAGGAGAAGGGCGCACGCCAAGGGTGGCGTGAGCCCAAGTAGGAGGCGCCTAGGAGTCCTTGTTGGACAAGGACTCCATCTCCCTTTTGGATTCCAATCAGAGTTCTACTAAGAATCCAGTTTGACTGGTCTTAGGCGCCCTCTAAGGAGGAATCCAGGGGTCTCTATTTCAACCAATCAGATTTAGATCTGATTTCACAAAGGGTTGTGATTGGTTGAGAGGAAGAGGAGTTGGATCACAAGAGGTCTATAAATAAGACCCTGCGCCCAACCCTAATTCCAATGCTATTAGATACGCCCCAAGGCTGCCTCTCCCCTCCTTCTCCACGCCATAGTCTCTTCTCCTCTTGCTCTCCACGTCCAAAAGGTGTTTTGGACTTAGTTTGGTGCGATTCAGATCAAGGAAAGGCGACCAAAAGCAAGAAGGCTGCGCTGCTGCAAAAGGACGACTGCAGATCTTCAAAAAGGTTTTGAAGATCCTCCAGATCAGATCCAGATCTGATTTTTGGAGGTGTGATAGAGAAGAAGAGGTTCTCCAGATCCAACCCGAGTGAATACCGGTAGAGGCCAGGCGCTTGCGTGGCTTAGATCCAGAACCTTCCGCTGCAATCAGGATCATCTATAGGGTAATAGGATTACCCAAATCAGGTAAATTGAATTTGATTTAATTTATCTTGTTTTATTTTATTTATTAAAATAATAAGAATCAGATCTAAAACATATCAAGATCTGATTGAGATTAAGAGAAAATTTTTGAAATATATCTCTTGATCTAATCAGATCTGGACGAACCTGGACCGGGAAATCAGGATTTCCCTTCATACCACAGTATAATGGTATATCTAAAAGAAGGAATCGAATTCTGTTAGACATGGTCCGATCCATGATGGATTTTGTTAGCTTGCCGATATCCCTCTAGGGATATGCACTCGAATCGGCTTGCTATCTTTTAAATAGGATTCCAAGTAAATCTATGGTTAAAACTTCATATGAGATATGGACAGGATATAAGCCAACACTTTCATACCTCAGGGTCTAGGGGTACCCAGCTTATGTCAAATGGTTAATTATAGATAAACTTGGATCTAGGTCTGATAAGTGCGCCTTTATAGGAAACCCAAAAGAGACCAAAGGATACTATTTCTATCATGCTGATGAACAAAAGGTGTTCATCAGCCTTAGGACAACCTTTTTGAAAAAGGAGTTTCTTAGTGAAGGATTTGCTGCCTCTAAGGTTGAACTTGATGAAGTTCAATAGGTAGAAAGTTTGATATAGATTGCTGAACCTAAGTTTGATTTGATCAGATCAGATTCGATGCCTAATGAACTCGCACCATTAAGGCGATCTAATAGAGTACCGCACCATCCGGATAGATACTATGGGTTCTTGATCTAGAATGGTGATCCCATCGAACTCGATGAGAACAATGAGGACTCGATCACTTATATGGATGCTATGTAGTGATCCAACTCTGAGAAATGGCTAGAAGCCATGAGATCCAAAATGGATTCCATGAAGGTCAATGATGTATGGATATTAGTTAACCCACCTGAAGGGATTAAACCCAATAGGTGTAAATGGATATTCAAGAGAAAAAGAGGCACAGACAGAAAGGTGGAGACCTATAAAGTTCGTTTGGTTGCCAAGGGGTATTGTCAATGTTATGGTATTGACTAGGATGAGACATTCTCCCCAGTGGCAATGCTTAAATTTATTTGGATAATACTTGCAATAGCTGCCCACCTGGACTATGAGATTGGCAATTGGATGTGAAGACAGCTTTCTTAAATAGAGAGCTGATCGAAGAGGTGTATATGAAATAACCTGAGGAATTCACATCCATAGATGAGTTCAAGGTGTGCAGGCTTTAGAGATCCATTTATAGATTGAAGCAAGCATCTCGGAGTTGGAACATGCATTTTGATAAAGTGATCAAAACATATGGCTTTATTAAGAATGGAGAAGAATCCTGCATTTACATATGCATTTTTGTAAGTGGATAAAATTCTCTTAATTGAAAATGACATTCCCACACTACAGGAAATAAAAATCTAGTTGTCATCATAGTTCTCTATGAAGGATTTGGCTGAAGCATCCTACATCCTAAAGATCAAGATCTATAGGGATAGATCTAAAAGGATGCTTGGTATCCCAATCCATGTACATATAAACTGTGCTAAAGAGGTTCAGCATGGAGAATTCCAAAAATGATTATCTCCAGGTAGGTCAAAAAATTCCACTCTCTAAGAAGGATTGTCCGACAACTCCTAAAGAGAGAGTATATGAGTAGAATCCCATATGCTTTGATAGTGGAATCTATCATGTATGCAATGATATGTACGAGATCAGACGTGGCATACTCACTAGGAGTAGTGAGTAGATATCAGTCTAACCTTAGAGAAAATCACCGAAAGGTGGTTTAAACCATCCTTAAGTATTTGAGAAATACTAAGAACCAATGGTTGGTTTATGGTGAGTCAGATATGAAATTGATAGGATTTACAGACTTCAGCTTTCAATCTGACCATGATGACAGCAAAAACATATCGGGGCATACCTTTACTCTAAATAGTGGAGCCATCTACTGAAAAAGTTCCAAGCAGCATATAGTGACAGACTCAGTTTGTGAAGTAGAGTACATGATAGTATCAGAGGTAGCAAAGAAAGCTGTGTGGCTGAGGAAGTTCATCACCAAGCTCGGACTAGCACCCTCTACTGATGGTCCAGTCCTGCTCTACTACGACAACACTAGCATCATAGCTTAAGCAAAGGAATCAAAGGCACACCAACGGACAAAGCACATTCTGCGCTGCTATCATTTGGTCCGTGAGATCGTGGATCATGGTGACGTCGATCTTCAGAAAATCGACGAAAAGAAGAACCTAGCGACCCCTTCACTAAAGCCCTGGCAATCAAGAAGTTCGACAACCATAAGTCGAAGATGGGTATTAGATACTATGCCGAGTGGCTTTAGGATAAGTGGGAGTTGTTGAAAATTATGTCCCAAAAGTCAATCGTTAGTCTGTTAACAGTTGAGCTACTTTGTATATGTAATTGATTATTGATAAATAAAATATTTTTGCATTTTTTTAATCATAAGTCTTCATCTTCTAACGAACTCCATTTTTGTGATGAAGTCCTTAGGACTATTTAGTTTCGATAAAGAGAAGATTTATCGATTAGTCCTTAAATCAGTTCATGACCAAATGATAGACTGTTAAATAGGATGACAGCGTCTATTGAGCATAGGTCCCTATATGCCATATAGGTTGGATATCCTCTTAATCAAGTAGTATGGAGATACTGGTATGGCATACAGGTGAGATGTATGGGTACATCATCATGGAACGTGACCAACTCTAAAGTATTCTGCTGCCGAGAATGTCTCTGATGGGATATAGGTATAAGTGTCTCTTAGATCTGAGATCACCTCAGTGACTTGCAAGCAACTCACTGTGCTTTGGTACCAAACTAACTGAATTTTTAATTCAGTAATGGAAGGCTTCTAGACACAGTCAAGTACTTGCGAAGTCGGTGTGTAATATCACTATATTTCAATATAGCAAAATCTTGGTCAGGTAATCTATTAGATGAATTTGATATTTTAAAATATAATATGGACAATCTGATCAGAGTTGACAGTTGAACTTTGAGGTGTCTTACGAGCATTTTGGTCAAGGAGATGAATTATATGGAAACTGTATCCGCATGTGTTCTAAGGATCGTGTTCTACATATTCGACCTATCCAATCATCAGGTATCATTGCTAGATGATCACTTTGATTGGTACAAAAATTTATTTCTATGCTACCAACTTAGATTTGGATCTATGAGGTCACACATATTAGAGTTCATTATCTGATCAGATGGTTGATCAACGATTGAGAATCGTTCTAGAGTTAAACGATCAATATGATTGATGTTTAACCTAGTGCAAATATTGCACGATAATTGATTAGCAATTTGATTGCTAATTAGCTTAATTTAATTAAATCAAAGGATTGAGATTAAGTCTAATTAAATATGATTTAATTAGATTTGGTTTGGGCTTGATTGGCTCAAGTCCAATTGACTTATTGGATAAGTTAAGTGCAAGAAAAAAACTAGTCCTAGTTTAACTAGGTCTTAGGTCAACCTAATTTCTTAATTTGATTAGAAAATTAAATTAAAATGAAATATAATTTAATTAAACTATTAATTGGGTTAAAATCTAATTTAATTGATTTAGTTTTGGTTTAATTTGGTTTAAGAAACCACTTTGACCAAGTTATAGATAGAATCTTAATAAGACTAGGATTCCTCCTTGCGCCACCTTAGTCCCAATGCTCCTCATGCCTATTTTTTTAGTTTTTTCATAGAAAATCCTTTTCCTCTTGATCTTCACATACGCCCCCTCTCTCCCTCTCTTTGTCATATGGAAATTGGGTAGAAGACCAAGTCAAAGAAGGAGTTTGTTTTGATATTGGATTCTATGAGATAGAATCCTAACAAATCCAAACTCTTCCCAAAAGGTGTTGCCCCCTCTCCCAATTAATTTTTCTCTTATTCCATGTGAGAAACCCCTTTTCTTGTGCACCTTTCCTTGCTTGTACAAGCCAAAAATTATGGAAGGGGTGCCCAAGAGTTGGGTGCACCTTGACTTGCCCTATTTGACCTTTCCTTGTCTGGTATTTGACCTAGACAAGGACTCTTCTTTTTCTATATATTTTAAATGAATTTTGGATTAAAATTTTTGTGGGTTATATACCTTTGAGAGGGCTTTGAGGTGTATGAAAATCAGGGAGAGAGAACCTCTAGGCATTGAGATTCAATAGATACAAAACTAGGTGTCTAGGTGAGAGCAAAGAGAAGAAGAAGAGGGTCTTCTCTATGGTTGCTGTGTTCATCTCTTCCCTTTCTTCTTCTGTGGGTTTTCTAAGAGTGTCTCATATCTAAAACCTCTTCTTCTCCTTCTTCTCTTTGGAAGAGTCTAATCTAGAAGAAAAGAGGCATCTGATCAACCATCGAAGAAAGATCAGCGCAGTACTAGCATACTATGCTGATTTCCAACGTTTGGATTTTTTATTGTGATCGTGGGCTCATGTGGATGACTCCCAGATGTTGGACATGTGTACAGCTTGCAACTTCATCCTCAAGCTTGGATCAATGAGTTAGAACATCTAACTCACTCAGGTAATAGATGTGATCTATTAGTTTTTTTCATACATGCATGAGATGTAGTATAGATCTAGGTTGATGTGATCAATCTTTCATTCTTATTTATTTTTTATTTTAGATTTAAATGCCATACAATAATCATATAATATGATCTTAGATTTAGAAATTATTTGATATTTAAAACTAATTTGATTAATTTTGAGTCTTCTGTTGCTGATCTAGAAAAAGTTTCAAGATCTAGCCCTGAAACCCTAGATCTAGTTCCTTCATTGGGTACCTAAAACCCCCACTTAATTTTTGATTGTAGGTGTGTCTTGCAGTCGATAGAAAAAGAAAAATGGTATCTAGACAGTCGCTGCTCAAGGCACATGATGGGTGAGAAGGAGCATTTTATCACTCTTGAGGCTAAGGAAGAAGGAATTGTGACCTTTGGTAATAATGGCAAAGGACATGTCATCGATAGTGGTAAAATATGTATTACTCCTTCTATCTTTGTAGATAATGTACTTCTAGTAGATGGATTAAAACATAATTTATTGAGTATTAGTCAACTTTGTAATAAAAGATTTAAAGTTGTTTTTGAATCACTCATGTGCATTATCACTAGTCCTATTAATAATAGCATAGCTCTTATTGGACATAGGCATGCCAATGTATACTTAGTAGATTTAGATGACTCTTTCACTAAAAGAAACCAATGTTTAGTTGCAATGAATGCTAAGACTAGTGATAATAGTTGGCTATGGTATCATAGACTAGGACATGCTAGTATGGATTTAATTTCTAAATTAATCAAAAGGGATCTTGTAAAAGATTTGCCAAAACTTAATTTTGAGAAAAATAAAAAATATGATGCATGTCAATTAGGAAAGCAAACTAGAAGTTTCTTCAAATCAAAAAATATTGTTTTGACTTCTAGATCCCTTGAACTACTTCACATGGATTTATTTGGACCAACTAGAACCACAAGCCTAGGTGGTAAGAAATATGGACTTGTAATTGTTGATGATTTTTTGAGATTTACTTGGATTTTATTCTTAAAATAAAAGGATGAAGCATTTTCTACATTTAACAAGTTTTTCAAAAAAGTTTCAAATGAAAAGAATCTCTCTATTATTTGTATTAGAAATGATTATGGAA
The DNA here is from genome assembly GCA_006176705.1 of Cocos nucifera. Taxonomy (NCBI): domain Eukaryota; kingdom Viridiplantae; phylum Streptophyta; class Magnoliopsida; order Arecales; family Arecaceae; genus Cocos; species Cocos nucifera. The sequence goes on along the minus strand of QRFJ01001475.1, from coordinate 90,472 downwards.
TGGAGTTTGAAAACCAACATTTTAAATTTTTTTATAATGAAATGGGGATTGAACATAATTTTTCTGCTTCTAGAATACCTCAACAAAATGGAATTATTGAAAGAAAAAATAAAATCCTAGAGGAAATGGCCCAAACCATGTTGTGTGAAAGCCATCTTCCAAGATATTTTTGGACTGAAAGCTATCAATACAGCATGTTATGTTCTAAATAGAGCATTAATAAGGCCGATATTAAAGAAAACCTCTTATGAACTATGAAAAAATAGAAAATCAAATATTAGCTTCTTTCATATTTTCGATTGCAAATGCTTTGTTCTAAATAATGGCAAAGATGACTTAGGCAAGTTTGATGCAAAATCTAATGAAAACATTTTCTTAGGATATTCCACCTCTAGCAAAGCATATAGGATCTTTAACAAACGTACACTAGTTGTTGAAGAGTCTGTACATGTGGTGTTTGATGAAACTAACAATTTATCATCTAGAAAAGAGGATATGGCTGATGATGATGTAGGAATAATTGAGAAAGGAATGAAAGAAGTTACATTCAAGGAGCCAATAACTCAAGTTGACAAAGAAAAGAAAGAAGCTGAACCTAAAGATGAAAACCCTGATGATACTCAAGTTCAAAGCCTACCAAAGAAATGGAGGTATGCACTTGGCCATCCCAAAGATCAAATTATCGGTGATCCATCACAAGGGGTAAGAACTCGTGCATCTTTAAGAAATATTAATAACTATCTAGCCTTTGTGCTGAAAATGACCCAAACTGGATAAATGCAATGCATGAAGAATTAAATCAGTTTGAAAGAAATAAAGTTTGGACCTTAGTTAATAGACCAAGTGATTATCTAGTTATTGAAACTAAATGGGTGTTTAGAAATAAATTAGATGAAAATGAAATAATCACTAAAAATAAAGCTAGATTAGTGGCCAAAGGATATAATCAAGAGGAAGGTATTGATTTTGATGAAATATTTGCTCCTATTGCTAGATTAGAGGCAATTTAGGTTACTACTAGCATTTACATGTTTCATGAACTTCAAATTATACCAAATGGATGTTAAAAGTGTATTTTTAAATGGATACATAGTCGAAGAAGTTTATGTAGAACAACCATCCAAATTTGAAAGTCATGAATATCCTAATCATGTTTATAAACTATATAAGGCACTTTATGATTTAAAACAAGCCCCTAGAGCATGGTATGAAAGACTAAGCAAATTTTTAATTAAAAATAAATTTTTTAGAGAAAATATTGATAAAATTTTATTTCCTAAAAAAGAGAAATAAGGACTTATTAGTAGTGCAAATTTATGTAGATGATATTATTTTCGAATGCTACTAATGAAAGTCTTTACCAAGAGTTTGCCAAGCTTATGCAGGGAAGAGTTCAAGATGAGCATGATGGATGAACTGAACTTCTTTCTCAAACTCCAGATCAAGCAAAGTGAAGAGGGGATCTTCATCAATCAAATGAAGTATACAAGAGAAATCTTGAAGAAGTTTGGAATGGAGAACTCAAAACTAATTGGCATACCAATAAGCCCCTCTTGCAAACTTGATAAAAATGAAAAGGATAAGAAAATGAATACTAAACTGTATAGAGGTTTGATATGATCATTGCTCTATCTTACTGCAAGTAGACATGACATTATGTTCAGTGTGTGTATGTGTGCTAGATATCAATCTGATCCTAGAAAATCTCATGCCCTAGCTGTTAAAAGAATATTTAAATATTTATTTGGAATACTTAATGCTGGACATTGGTATGATAAATTATCATTTTTAGAATTAATTGGATATACTAATTTTGATTTTGCTGGATGCAAATTGGATAGAAAAAATACTAGTGGCATTTGCTAATTTTTAGAAGTTAATCTAATTTCATGGTTTAGCAAGAAACAACACTCGGTAGCATTATCTACAGTTGAAGCTGAGTATGTTGCTACTGGAAGCTGTTGTGCTCAAATATTTTGGATAAAACAACAACTTGAAGACTTTGGCATAAAACTTAATAAAATTTCAATAAGATGTGATAATACTAGTATAATTAATCTAACTAAAAATTCAATTCAACACTCCAAATCCAAACATATTGAAATAAGACACTTTCATTAGAGATCATGTGCAAAATGATGATATGATGCTTGAGTTTGTTAGCACAGATAAATAATTAGTAGATATCTTTACTAAACCCCTTAAGGAAGAGAGATTTAGCATAATTAGGAGAGAACTAGGAATGTGCTATCACTCAAATTAAGGCCAAAACTAAACTCTCTTCATCCAATAGTTCTTATACGAATTAGAAGTCTCTATAATGCTCTCTAAGGATCCTATCTAGTGAATTTGCTGATTGATTTAAAATCATGTCCCCTATCCTAAATTTCACAAAAATCTCACATATTATAAGCATATTGATTTATCAGACCCACTCCTCAACTACTTCTCTATCAGACGTACCTATTTTATCTCCATGAAAAATCAAAATTTTATAAAACTTAACCAAGGGTCGACTCATGATCGACTTCTGCTGGGGTCAACTCATGATCGACTCATGATCGAAAATTAGGTTTTTAAACCCGAGCCCTCTCCTCCTCGTCTCATCTTGCCTTACCACTGTTCAACCCTAGACTATTTCTAAGGTAGTGAGGCACCCTCCATTGCAACCTCCACCTATCTTCTTTCCATTTTTCCCTTGGATTCATCCTCCACCCATGCGGAATGAGGCATGGAAGAAAAATCCAAGTTGCCCGAAGAAGATTAAATCGTATGGAGGAGTATGAATCTTCAAGCGACAATGATTCCGACTATAACAAAGGTAACACCATCACTCAATCACCTGTTCCTTCTTCCTCTCTACTGGATCGTCAAGTAATGACCATGAGAAATGTGCATTTTTAGTTCTTTGATCGGGAGAGATTAAAAATCAGCACTTGGATCTGGTCCCAAAAGTGGGAGCGTTTCTTCTCCCTCAACCAACCCACCTATCCTTGTTTAGTCTGAGAGTTTTATAGATGCACGACTAGGGGTGAGGATGATCTAAAAAGCACAGTGAAGGGAGTCACCTTCCGCCTCACACCTGAGAGACTTGGATAAATTTGGGGTCTGTCCATCGAGGAAGTTGCACCACAGCGGCCATTTGATAGATATTTTATCCTTAGATTGATCATTGGATTGAAAAGTATTGAAGGAATCACCAAGCTAGAAGCTAATAGTCTATCCATAGAAATGAGAGTTCTCAGTTACATTGTTGCTCAAATTGTTTTCCCCAAGATCGACAGATTTGATTTAGTTTCTAATAGAGTTATTGGGATTATGGACTATATTGTTTGAGGTGTGCAGCTCAACCTTCCTTTATTGATCTTTAGATAGATAAGGGATGGAGTAGGAAGGGCCAGAGCATGTCTTTCTTATGGTATGGCACTAACCTCAGTCCTTAGGGAGGTTGGGATTGATTTTGAGGGAGAGCTTTCCTTGCATCTGAGACATACAGACACATATGGGGAGAAAATACTCACTAGAATGGAGTATCGAAAGCTAAATGATAGATGGGTCAAGAGAGCTTCAAGACAGGAGCATCCACAAGCTAGAGATGGAGCCGAACCTAATTAGACTGCAAATATTCCTCCGGCACAATCTCCGATCGAGCTAGCCATAGACCCGTTCACCACTTCCCTATGTCCATTTGCCAGTACTCATCCTCCTCCAGATTAGACTATTGATGATCAGGCCATCTGGATCACCCACACTATTTTAGATGGACTAAGACCTTAGATGGAGGGGATCTAGACCGACATAGCTAGGTTGGCATCTGAGGTTGGGCATCTAACTCAGCTTATGGAGTAGAGAGATCCAGCAGATCCTCTGATATAATCACATCACTATTAGCATCCATGGAATATTTGGTGGATATTCTGAGGACTCATGCTCCATCAGGATTGGCGGCAGTAGCAACCGTCACAGTCACAGCAGCAGTAGTAGAGGCAGCAGCAGAAGCAGCGGCTAAGGCGGCAGCATCTACTATAGCTGCTGACACAGTTGAGGCAGATCCAAATATTTTTTTTATTTCATCTTCAGTTTTTGAGCCTCTTCCTAGTGTACCTGATCAGCCTCCTACCACTCAACCTCCTCCTAGACCCCTTAGGATATATTCCAGAGTTGGAGGACCATCCACTCATACCAGGAGTAGGAGAGCGACTAAAGCCAACTCCTTCACCACACTGGATGTTCCCTCTAATTGATCTACTAGGACCTAGGTCATCTTATTTAGGTCTTGGTATATATATCTATATAGTGTGTTAGGATCTAGTCATGGTATTAGGTCTTAGTTATGTTGTTCGTATCATCTTGTTGTTGATGATACCTTATCTTAGGCTTTTGTGTGTTGTATGAAAGTACCTTATCTTGATCATGATATGTACTGCTTGCGTATCTTTTTGTGTTCAGTACATAACCCTATGAACTATGTACTTCCTTTATATATGTGTGAATGTTTTTTTTTATATTCTTTTCTTACAATTCATTCTTTGATGATGACAAAAGGGGAAGAAAAAGATAAGTATAAAGAAAGAGGGAGCACATACACAAAGATGAAGGAGAAAAAGATAAGCATAAAGAAAGGGGGAGGAACATAAATAAAAATAATAAGAAAAATGAAATAAAGGCAATAAGTGACTCATATCTTAAAAATTCTGAAAGTATGATATATACTGAAAATTTGGCACAAAATGGCATATTAATGGCACATACCATAAAATTTAGAAATTTCTTAAATGGTGGCATACTTTGCTTTTAACAAATAGAAAGTGAGAGGATCTTTGAAATTAAAATGGTTAATTAATACAAATGGATGAACTAGCATGAAATTTGAATTTGTATTTGAAATATTGCTCTCTTCACGTTGAATATCTTTTTTGAATTTGCAAATATTATGTATAAACTTAAACGTTTTGTCATCATTAAAAAGGGAAAGAATACTAACCCCAGGTATGATTTTAATGACTAATAAAATATTTGAGTTTATTTTGGGTACTAATATTTTGGTTGAAGTGTTTAAGACAAAGTATAAGAAAATAGGAATCCATCTCAATGAAGCTCCATATTTTTTATCGAAAGAACCAAGAAAGAAGAGCAAAATAAATCAAGCCAAATGTGTTTCAAAGAGTATTGGATTAAGAATGAATAAAAGAAAAGCTTAGAGTTGAATTCAGTAAAGTTTCAGTAATTGGCACAGTCAGGAGTCGATCAGGAGTCGATCAGGGGTCGAGTCATGGAGGAGTTGACTCATGAAAAGCGAAGCCAACTCTCGACTCAGTAAAGGTGCCAGTCCAAGAATAGAATATTATATACTTCACCCTGCAACTGGAGTCGATTCACAAAATTCGAGAGCCAACTCCGGCATGCAGAACTGGCATGGGATAGAAATACAGAAGATTAGACTTTTCACCTTGCAGCTAGAGTCAACTCAAGAATCTGGGAAGTCGACTCTCGAGTTTCTGATAGTTCCAACGGCTAGTTTTTAGAACTATCTAGATTTTATTTTTCACCCTCTAAATAGGCTTTTCTAATGTTCCAACAGCTATAAACCCATTTTTGGACTTTCCAGCTTGGATTAGAAGGCTTCTAAAGTCAGATTAAGATAGGAGAACTTAATATATAAAAGCAAGGAAGTGGGAAACAGAAGCAAGTTTTAAAAAATCTGTATGCAGACCAAATAGTATGCATTCAAGAGCCTTCATTGCTGTTCAACTACTCATCCAGCAATGCAATCGAGGCATTCTTAAGAGAAGGAAGGGAGCATTCATTGCTAAAGCCCTCCAACCACTCATCTTGTGCATTAAAGCTTCAAATCTACTCTTCAAAGAAATTTGTTTTTAGTTTTAAATTTTTGTAATTCTAAACTCATTGTATTTCAAGTTTCAAAGGGCTGAAACTTGGGGGATAGGCTCATCCAAGCCTTGAATTGGATCTATACAAGCCTAGGAGTGGCTTGGGATTAGGTTTTGATTCATTAGCTCGCAAAACCAACTGGATTTTGATTGTGAGCCTGGTGAAAATAATCTTATTATAATCTTGGAGATTATAGTAAAATTCTCAAGTAAAGTGCTTGAGGAGTGAATATAGGTATTGGGTTTGATACCGAACCACTATAAAAACTTTATGGCTTTATGTGTGTGATTATTTTCTTTAGTTGCTATTATTTTCTGTACATTTAAATCACTGCATTTTCAACATATCAATATTCAATTCTGCATAAACACTTAGTAATCCAAAAAACTTTTGAAAAATCTAATTCATCCCCCCTTTTGGGTTGTTCTTCTGGGGAACAGTTATTATATCCATTAACTTAATGGACGTACCATAGATACTTAAAACATAAATGTGATAGAAAGAATAACCCATTTTATTAATAATAAGTTAAAATTATAATTATATCCTTAGAATATATTATAAGTGTCAGCCAATTTGGCTCTAATAAACTTTCACTTGATCTAAAGCCAATTGGCTATAATTCTAAGTTCCATCTTCTTAAGATGGGCTTCGATCTTTTGCTGGCTCAAAGGCTTCATCAGTGGGTCAGCCATGTTGTCTGTGATATCGACTCTCTTCACCTCGATATATCCCTTCTCGAGGTAGTTGCGGATGAGATGGAATCGCTGCTCGATGTGCATGAACTTTTAGTGAGACCTCGGCTCCTTAATTAGGGCTATAGCACCATTGTTGTTGCAGTATAGAGGGATAGCATCATATGGCATCACTTCAAGCTTTAGAATAAATTTTTTGAATCAGAATGTCTCCTTCATAGCTTTCGAGGCAGCGATATACTCTGCTTCCATGGTGGAGTTTGCTATCACTATCTGCTTGAAACTCTTCCAGCTTACAAAATCATCATTGTACAAGAACAGACTTTCTGATGTCGACTTTCAATCATCAATGTCAGATATAAAATCTGAGTCTGTATACCCCTATATTTGGAGTTCTCCATTACTAAAGATCAAAAATATATCTGATGCGAGACCCGGCTAACTATCCTAGATCTTGCTAACCACCTATGAGATCAGTGAACAAAATTAATTAAAGTATAAAATTATCAAAAAATTAAAGCAAGCAAGAAAATAACTAAAGGGACCAATCATGATTACAGTTTAATCTAGGAAGCAATCCAATCAGCACGCATAGATAAGAAGTTAGAAATAGGATCGTTGGTCATTAAGAAATGATCGATTGGCTAGAGCTATCAACTTAATTAAACTGAATCTAAGAGAATAAAAGATAGAAAACTAGCATAAAAAGAAATGTAAACAACATCGATTTAAAATTCTAAACTAATTTTTTTCATGCAATGGTCTCACATAGCACGGGATGTCTCAAGTCCTGATCAAGGGAGATCAGACCGAAGGTGGGCGAGATGACCAGCTACTGATTCATTATGAGGAAGACAAGTAGTCTTTGGACCTAGATCACCAAAGATAAGAAGGATAAGTCATTCTTGCAAGAAACACCCTAGATGTGATGTATTAAAAAAAAAACCACAAATAGAAGACAAAATATGAAAGCCGGCACTAGGTGGGCCGAGTATGCTATGAAGACTATGCTGCATTCATGATCGTGCCAAACAAATGTGAGGGGTTTCCGAGGAGACTAAGGTTGGCATCCATTAGAGGTGGGGGCAGATGGGGTCCGATGATGTCCTTGGTGTGTCGGTCGACAAGGAAGAGGGCACCAGTGGACACTGGTGGTGGCAATGGTCACTGAGGGTTTGGTGGCGATCAATGGGATAGGGCCCATCGGACAGCAGGTGCTGCTGGCGGTGAATGATGCTAGTGGTGGTGGGTAGCACTGGTGGTGGCAGAGGTTGCGATAGCTCATTGGTAGAGGGCGACATTGTTGTCGACGATCGAGAAGATGCCTGACAATGGTCAGATTCAGTCTAGAGGAGTATGGGAAGATGGATAGTGAGGTGACCAATTGTTGGTCTCGAGAGCAGATGACGATGGGATTTGTGAGCAAAGGTGAGCTATGGTGGTGGGAGGAGCTCTGTAGCAGCGAAGATGGTGGCATGCGGTGATGGTAGAGGGGGAAAAATGGGATGCGGCTTGGTAGCAGCAGTGGTCAGAGCGATGGTGGGAGATGGTCGATTGTGGAAGCTTAGAAGGTGGTAGGGGTTAAGGACCTGGAAATAGGTGACTCGGGGCACTGTAGCTTAGAGAAGAGAAGGGTTTGGCAGGGAAGGAGAAGAAGTAGAGAAAGAAGAAGAAGCTTAGCAGGAAGAAGAGGGGAGGGAGAAGAAGCCGAGAAGAAGATTCGAAGAACACTCAGGGGAGAAGAAGTTTCTTTTTCAATTCCGTTCCCTTTTCCTCATTACAAAAACAACCCATTTATAAATGGGTCCTAACAAACCATAACAAACAAAATAACAAACTCTACAACAAACTCAAATATCCCTAATAACCTAGTTCCACCTCATGCTTTAAAATGCATGCTTGAGTTGAAAAAATAAAAGAAAATACACCTAATTCCCCATACACCCATTTATACACCCAGATATAATAATAATAAAAATATGTAATACATGTAACTCTACATCAAAAATCTTGCTGGATGATGTCCTCATCAATTTTTTCGAGGATGGAAAAAACTCGACTCCATCAAGTCAGGCTCTATACTACTTTAGAAGTACTCAAAAAGATCTGGATCAATCCTCTATAGCTCATCTCGAGTAATCCAGGAATCCTCGGACTCTGGCCTACCTCACCAACGAATTAGAAAGTGATGGTAGTCTTGACCCCTAGTGGACTTGATCTGCTCGTCCAAGATACAATCGACCACATCGTGCTTTTTTCTCATCTAGACTTGTGGACACTTGGAGGGAGGGTCACTTTAAAAGAAAGATATAGGCTCAAATGGATCACTTGGTATCAATGCTAGCTCTTTATATCCAATTAGATCCGATACATTGAAAGTTGAACAATCCCATAGCCAGATGGTAGATCAATAATGTACGCATTCGATCCAACTTTCTTTAAAATCTTAAATGGGCCTGCTCCTTGGGCATATAACTTTCGAACAGTTCCTGGTGAAAATTGCTCAGGTCTGACCCAAATCATGACATAATCACCCTCAGCAAAATTCTTGACTCGCCAATGAGAATCTGCTAATCATTTATATATTTGATTACTTAAATTAATTTTATCACTGATCTTTTTATGCAAACTCCTAATATGCTCTGCAAAGGATGATGCTGACTATGAAATCCTAGCATGCATAGGTAACGGGATCAAGTTTACTAGTTTTCTAGAATGATAACCATGCACAACTTCAAAAGGACTTGAACTAATGGACCTATTTACTGAACTATTATATGCAAATTCTACTCTAGATAAAAGTAAATCCCAATTTCTTACATGCTCTCCTACCAAACAACGAAGTAAATTTCCTAAACTTCTATTTTCAACTTTAGTTTGACCATCTATTTGTGGGTGACAAGTAGTTGAAAATTTTAATTTTGTTCCCATTAAGTGCCATAAAGTTTTTCAGAAGTAATTAATGAATCGAACGTCCCTACCAGACACTATAGATTTTAGCAATCCATGCAGCCTAATAATTTCATCGAAATATAGAGGCATTAGAGGTCTTGGGGTAGGAAAGAAAATGGGCCATCTTGGAAAACCTATCTACTACCATACAAATGGAATCATTTTTTTTAGCTTTCTGAGGCAATCTTAAAATAAAGTCTATACTCACATCTTGCCACGGACAGTCAGGAATAGGTAACAGAGTATATAAACCAGTATTTTATTTTTGATGTTTAGCCAGGGCACAAGTACAGCATAGAGCAACAACCCAGGCTACATCATGCTTTAAGCTAGGCCAGTGAAATTGGGCCTCAAGGACATCTATGGTTTTGTTCCTTCCAAAATGCCCAGATTAATCTCCAACGTGTAATTTCCAAATTAAAAAATCTCTCACAGAAGTTCGAAGGATGCACAATTTATTATTCTTAAAAAGATAACCATCCTAAAGGGTAAACTCACTAAGCTCTCTAGACGGCCCTTGCTTAAGGGAGGAAACAATATTTTTAAAGTCCGAGCACTTATCATATAGTTCTTTTAATTGCTTAAAGCCCATAACTTTCATACTTATTGTCGATAAGAGGGCCACCCTACAAGAGAGTGCATCAACAGCTTTATTTTCTACACCTACTTTGTGCCTTATCACAAAGGTGTAGGCCTAAAGAAACTCAACCCACTTTTCATTTCTCGAATTTAATTTCTTTTGAAAGCTGAGAAACTTAAGGGCCTCATGGTCAGAATACAGCACAAATTAATAATGCCTCTAAAATTTAAGAGCTTGGACCAAGGCGTAGAATTCTTTATCATAGGTGAAATACCTACACTTGGAGTCATTTAGTTTTTCACTAAAGAAAGCCACAGGATGTCCATCCTGGCTTAGGACTCCACCAATTTCCACTCCAGATGCATCACATGCAAGTTTGAAAACTTTTGTAAAATCTGATAATCGCAAAACTAGAGCATGAGTTATTTTTTCTTTTATTTCAAGGAAAGCTTGCTCTGCAGCTCTAGTCCATTTGAAGCCCTCTTTTTGTATACAATTAGTGATTGGAGCTATGATGGTACTAAAACCTTTGATAAAAAGTTGCAAGGCCATGGAAGCTTCAAACTTCATGCACATTTTGGGGCATGTTGCCCAGATGAACAACCTAAGAAGGGGGATGAATTAGGTTTTCAAAAATTTAAATAGATATGTGCGATAATTAAAGATTAAATCCTAAGTAAATCAAATGTGAGAGTAAATAGAAGACACAAGCTAGAGCACACACACAAGCAAGAGGACTCTTTAGTGATTCGGTACACTCCCAGCACCTACATCCACTCCCAAAGCAAACTCTTGAAAATTTCACTATAATCCCTCAAGATTACAGCTGGATAGTTTTTTCAGGCTTACTATCCAATAACCCAGTTGGTCTTTTTCTAGGTTCACTAACCACAACTCTTACAAGAATCAAATAAACCAATCTGAATAAACAAAAGGAGAGAAAAATCCCAAACCCAAGTTTCAGCCCCTGCTGAAACCAAATACATGGAAAGGAGAAAGAAAATATTTTAACTCAAAAGGTTTCTTCGAATGAGCAAAAGAGTTGTCCTTGCAGTTCATTGAAAGCATCTTTGAATCCATGGAGTTAATACACTTGAGGATTATTCAATGGTTGAGAGAACATATTGATTGAAGATGGAGATTTTTGTTCAAGAATAGAGCGTGTTTTTCTTTTCTCTCATTTTTCTTGGATTGATCATGAATAAGCCTTCTTTCTTTTATATTTATAGCATTCTCTCTCTTTTGGTGATAATTGGAGCTTAGAAAAAGAAAAATCCAAATGTTGGAGAGCAGCAACTAGCCGTTGGAGTCAAAATAATTTGATCTGGAATGCCCCATCAAAAAATTATCGCCGAGTCTCGAGACCTCTCAGTTTGCCTTGAGATGTCTCACCAAGTTACGGGGCCTCTCAGTTTGAACAGGAGAGCTCTCACCTTCAGTCTCATGAAAAGTAATCTTTCTAAAAAAAATGGCTCACCTAAGATCGAGACCTCTTGATTCTAAATGAGATGTCTCGTGGGGACCGCGAGACCTCTCACTCTTAGGGCACAAAAATTGAATTTCTATCATCTGAGATCGAGAGCTCTCGAGATTCTCTTAAGACCTCCCAAAATCATGCTAGAACAGCACTTGGGACGTGCTAGTCCACTCGAGAGCTCTCGAAAAAATTTTGAGACGTCTCAAAGACTGCTTCAAGGTTATTTTGAGAGAATTTTTGCTCCATACAAGAAGATTTGAGTTTTGATTGATTTCCACTTAATGTCTTTTTTATTTTGGTCAAAGAGCTCTCTTTTCTCTGACATTGAAATACTTAAAATAAAATATATTAGTAATAATTTGCTTTAATATTTGGTCATCACCAAAATCACTTAGGGGGTTCAACAATCTCCCCCTTTTTGATGGTGACAAAATATTAAGCAATCCATAAAATAATTATAAGAAATATGAATGTCACGAACTAATAAATGCAAAATTTTTGTGCTGAAGCTCCACCTTAATGTATGCTCTCATGAAATGAATAAGATTTGAATAATCATTCTTCCCCTTAATGTATACTCTTTTGAAATGAATAATATAAAATTAATAAGATTTGCATTTGATCAATTCAAACAATTCATTTTCTAAAAAGTCTTCTTTTTTGTATTTTAGTTTGAATTGATTATACATTTATATATTTTTTCTTAATATTTCTCTTGCTTTTTATCATCATCAAAATCACAACAATGAAAGGATCATAAAAAAGATAAAGAAGGCAAGAATATAAAAAGGATTGATTCCATTTCAAGATTTAATACTATATAGTTAGAGGTGTATGTTGGTTTACAAAAAATGAATCTTATACTAACATACCTAAATTAAAAGTTAAAACAAAAGAGAAACTAGACCTAGTTCTCATTAGAGAGGAACTCAATGATGGGTTCAGATGAAGATTTGGGTCTAGTTAAGGACAAGTGAGGAGCAGGTCTAGTAGATGGTGATGGCAGAGGGGGTGGAGATCTATGTTCTTCAGGCTTGATTGCAGCACGTTCATCTATCCTCATCCATTTATCATCCTTCTTTACCAATTTCATCCGGTTCAATGTTCTCTTATTGATGTAGTCCGTGTGAGCCAGCTTTTTGAAATCTTCATCTTCTAGATTAACTTGAAAGTCCTTGAAGATTAAGGTGAAGATCATTCCATAGGGTAAACATGCCTTGCTCTTACTAGTTGTATCCTTCAGTTGTTGTAGCATGAGAGAGAAAAAGCTGATGGGAGTTTCAGTCACCATGAAGAACATGACTCCAAGTTCTCTTCTTCTAATCTAGTCATGTCTTCCAACTTTAGAAAAAATAATATGACTGACAAAGGACAATAGTAATCTCATTTCGATCAAAAGAAGATGTGAAACAAGTTGAAGATTTTCATCAACCTCTTTTCTTTCTAAGACATACTTAAGGGCTTCAGTTTTATCAAATAAGTTTAGGTTACTGATCCCAGCCCTAGGCACTTCAAGGAGCTGCCTTATTTTTCTCTCATCTAAAGAAATATGCACTCCTTTCACAACAGATTCCACCTTCGACCCATGCTCAAAACTAATGTGGTCAAAAAATTTTCTTATTAAGTCTAAATAAACATTTACCTCTAGGGTACAGAATTTTTTTCAACCTTGCTGTCGGATCCAGGACCCAATATGGAAGGGCTCCCAATCAAGGTAAGTGATGTCCACACAGAGGCTTGTTGGAATTATCCTAATTGCAATGAAAAGCCGAGCATGAGATGATGAAGCAGATGCAGATGATTGAGCCATGTCACACTATCATTCAGCCCTAGCTTCAGTCGATGGTGTGATGGAGGGTCTTTGAGCGGCGAGCGATCTCTTCTTTGGAGCCATTATGGGCCAAGGTTTGGAGGAAATTATTAGATATATGTGCCCTAGAAGCCAGAATTGGCTGACACTTGTAATACACTTCTAGGGGTAAAATTGTAATTTTGACTATAATCAATAAGATGGGTTATTTTCTATCACACCTGTGTATTTAGTGTCTGTGATACATCCTTTGAGTTAATGGTAATGATAATTCATATTTTCAAGAGTTGAAAATTTAAGACATGAATAATCATTATTAACTCATAAACAGCTCCCGACCATAGGATCATCACGAGGATGGTGATTGATCCGGAAGGTTGGTGTACGATCGCTTCTTTTTAGTAGATGAGTCTTGAGTCTACGGTGTGGAGACACCAGAGCGAAAGTACAGGTACTCATTAGAGAACGAGGGCACTGAGCGTGACCACCTCGAGTAGTCATTAGGAAGTCTACCTTCTCGTCAATGACTGACTCGATGCTGCAGTAGTGTGTCTGGTTCTTTGACCTGAGATGCATCGGCAGTTCACCTTGAGGGTGTTATAGTTTGACTACACCATTACTCGGTCTCCTAGCCATATGGAACCCTGAGGTGTATGTTGGCTATAGCATGTTCATTGTAGGAACTGGATTGCATCAAGATGGAATCTATCTACCTCGGTGGTAGAGGAGTAGCCCTATGATGATCATGAGAATCAAGTCCAGAAATCCCATGGCCATGGCAGAGTGAAATAATAGAAAGAGTTTCTATTTAGATTTTCACATTGGACTCGAATCGAATGATTACATCATATGACAGAGACTAGGGTTTGACGAGTTCACCTTAACCCTAATCTGATCGGGGCTCAAGATAGAAGAACTGAATCACACAGGTAGCTGCACCAAGAGGTTCGCATTCAGCTCTGATGGGTTGCCACCATATACTGCTAGGTGTCACTGGTGGATTTTGGGAGCAATTAGAATGATTTAGATGATCGATCATTCTAGCTGTTCGAATCAGAAGAGTTCTGATCCATCGAAAGGAGTTTCGATGATGTCGATGATAGAGATCATGACATATCCCATTACCATACAGAACTGAACCTAACTGGGTCACACAAACAAGGGTTTGAATCTGGTGATCATCAATTGAACTGATCTAGTTCAATTGATCTGAATGAGATTCAATTAGGTTCAAGGAAATCGTGCTAGCACTCGATTGAACCTAACGTTCTTCTTTTACTATCATAAATAAGTTGTCCTGACTGAGCCAAAGGAGTTTGTGCTCAATCAGAGGCCTTCATATGGTCTGACTGGAGGTTGTCCAAGTCAGAAAGGTTGTCTTATTTTATAAGACATTACCTGCCATTTTTGGTCACCTGCCATTTCTTGTTCTTTGACTTTGGTCAAAAGTCTACCTTTGACTGGTCAAACGTTGACCATTGACCCTTTGACTTTTGACCACATGTCATGCACCTATTGGAGAGCTGGTGGGGGCCTGTCCCCCTGCCAGAACCTGGCAAGGAGAAGGGCGCACGCCAAGGGTGGCGTGAGCCCAAGTTGGAGGCGCCTAGGAGTCCTTGTTGGACAAGGACTCCACCTCCCTTTTGGATTCCAATCAGAGTTCTACTAAGAATCCAGTTTGACTGGTCTTAGGCACCCTCTAAGGAGGAATCCAGGGGTCTCTATTCCAACCAATCAGATTTAGATCTGATTTCACAAAGGGTTGTGATTGGTTGAGAGGAAGAGGAGTTGGATCACAAGAGGTCTATAAATAAGACCCTGCGCCCAACCCTAATTAAAAAAAAAAGTGAATGCAATTAGACACGCCCCAAGGCTGCCTCTCCCCTCCTTCTCCATGCCATAATCTCTTCTCCCCTTGCTCTCCACGTCCAAAAGAGTTTTGGACTTAGGTTGGTGCGATTCAGATCAAGGAAAGGCGATCAAAAGCAAGAAGGCTGCGCTGCTGCAAAAGGACGACTGCAGATCTTCAAAAGAGTTTTGAAGATCCTCCAGATCAGATCCAGATCTGATTTTTGGAGGTGTGATAGAGAAGAAGAGGATCTCCAGATCCAACCCGAGTGGATACCGGTAGAGGCCAGGCGCTTGCGTGGCTAGATCCAGAACCTTCCGCTGCAAATCAGGATCATCAACAGGGTAATAGGATTACCCAGATCAGGTAAATTAAATTTGATTTAATTTATCTTTTAATTTTATTTTATTAAAATAATAAGAATCAGATCTAAAACATATCAAGATCTGATTGGGATCAAGAGAAAAAATTTTTGAAATATATCTCTTGATCTGATCAGATCTGGACGAACCTGGACCGGGAAATCAGGATTTCCCTTCAACTGGTATCAGAGCCATGGTTCTAAATTGTTTAGATCTGATTTTAATTTTATTTTAATTAGAAAATAAAGTGATTTCAGATGTCACATGAGATGTGATCAGATCTGAAATCAGAAAAATTAAAATTAAATGATTTGGATCTAAGAACATGAAGATATGCATGACTAGTTCTAGAATAGAATAGTTCTATAGAATAGTTTTGCATGTCTTTGATTTAATCTGATTAAATCATATTTTAGATCTTCTTATTTACTATTTTTTGATATTATAAGTGTTATAATAACATCTGAGAAACAGCAAATAAAAATTATTTAATTTTAAATATCATATGAGATATGATAGATGCATGACTAGACTAGTTGTAGAATAGTTCTACATAATTGTCTAGATTAGAATTTATTTTGATTAGATCAATTTAAATCTAATTTTTTAGATTATTATGTGATAATTTAGATCTGAAAACATGCATGATTATGATACATGAGATGTATGCAAAATATGCCTTGATTAGATCTAAATTTGTATATGAGATATATGATATAGATCTATAACTGTTTTGTAGATTTACATGTTCCTGATTAAGGCGTTCCTCTTGGCCGTCCGGTCATAAGAACGAAGAAGGGTTTAAAGGCCCTCTCTTTCCATTCGATGGGGTGTTCTTATGATGTGTAGGGGTGCTGCGTGTTCGTCCTTAATCAGAAACCCAAAACTTACTTTCTGCAAAACCCTAGATCCTGAAACCCTAGGATTTATTGTGCATATTTTGTTTATGAACCCAACTTAATTAAGAATTAAGTTTATGGAATATTAATTAGGTCTAAAATTGAGAATTTCAGATCTAAGACATATTCATAATACTGGGTTCGGGCTTGGGTAGCTCAATTAGGTCTAAGCGGTTGATCAAACCGAATCAAGAGTTGGTTAGATGGGATCAACAATGCTTAAATTGACCAGCCTAATAGGATTAAGTCTGGGTCAAGATCGAGTCACGATCAAGCAAGACCTAATTAGGCTCAGAGGTTAGAGTCTGGATTGTAGGCTAACCCAATTGGTTCTGACTCAACAATTTGGTGTCTAAGGTAAGTTTGGCATAGACGACCGACTGGTTTTTAATTGGAAGCTACTCGACCTGAATGCGTTCTTGTGCGAGTTAATGGCATATTCCTTCCACCGGTCTCACTTACCTGGCCATATCTGTTGACACAGTTCTGATCTGAGGTGGTCAATAATCCGAGCTGAACCCCATGCCACTAGGTTAGTCATAATTGTTATGACTAAGCCAAGTCTAGTTTAATGAGACCTGAATCAATTCTCCCTAAGAAAAGATTAAGTCTGAGGTCTTCCACCATTGTAGACGTGCGGGCCCTTCCCGGGGTTGATTGTTCTCGGCTGGATACAGTGGCTCAGTTGCACCGGAAAGACGCAACCATGTCTATTAGGCATTGGATGCTATGGGCTGGAGGATGAGTTGGGCTCAATATTTCGGATACGGTGAGAGACCCAATTAGGAACCCAGTCTATGCAAATGGTGGGTCTGACTTAACTAAGGAGTGGATCAATATTCCGGATACGGTGAGATTCATGAATTAGAGACCAAGTTTGGGTGCACCATGATTAGAGAATCATTGAACAAGAGTTGTTCACTCATTGGCTAACCCATCACCAATAACTGTTAGGTGAGGTGATGAGTCAGTTGGTGAGACCGCACCACCCACTAGAAATCATCAATCGCGGAGATTTTCGCATCTCTACAGAGGGAGTGTAGGGATCCGAGAAAATAGTGGGAGCTAATTTGTTTAAAAATAAAATCCCTAAACAAATTGGTCAAGTCAAAATTACAGTATCTAACTAGAATCTTTGACTCTCTACAGGAAAATGTCTGCGTCCAACCCATTGGCACGTATCCTAGACACACATAGACTGACTGGACCCAATTATAAAGATTGGCTCAGGAACTACAAAATTATTTTGGGTTCAGAGAAGTTAACACATGTTTTGGACCAGGACCCTCCCACCTTACCAGCCCGTCCATCTATTGAACAGAGAGCGTCTCTGGAAAAATGGATTGACGAAGACAATAAGGCCAGATACTACATGTTGGGCTCGATGTCTGATGAGCTCCAGCGCCAACATGAAGATATCGGGACTGCTCGCCAAATGTTGGCTCACCTACAGGAGATGTTTGGTGAACAGAGTCGCGCAGCCAAATATCAAGTCACAAAATGACTTTTTAAGGCTAAGATGCGTGATGGGCAGTCAGTCCAAGATCACTGTCTGACAATGATCAAGGACATGGAAGAGCTTGAGAAGCTCGGTGTGAAGTTGGACTTGGACTTGCAGAACGATATTATTCTGCAATCCTTGACTGATGCATATGGGCAATTCATCATGAATTACCACATGCATAAACTTCAAAATTCCTTGGCCGAGTTGATGAATATGCTGGTTACCGCTGAGCTTTCTATGAAAGGTTCTAAAGGCTCAGTTCTTGCTATGGAACGGACTTCTTCCAAAAGAAAGTCTTATGGAAAGAAAAAGAAGTCTGTGAAAAAGCAAAAGGTGGAAGGATCAAAGAAGAAGAAGGCAGAACCGAAGAAAAAGGCCGATGGCAAAGGAAAGTGTTTCCATTGCAACAGCGACGGCCATTGGAAGCGGAACTGCCCTACTTACCTGGCCACCCTGAAGAACAAGAAGGAAGGTCCTTCTGGAGGTATGCTCGTTATTGAGTCTAACCTTACGATTTCTTCTGCATCCAGTTGGGTGCTTGACTCTGGTTCTAGTGCTCATCTGTGCACTTCTATGCAGGGTCTTGAGGATAGCAGGAGGCTGAGGGATGGAGACATGATCCTACGCGTCGGTAATGGAGCAAGAGTTGCTGCAGTAGCCGTGGGAACATACCCTCTGCGATTACCATCTGGTTTAGACTTAGTTTTAAAAGACTGTTATTATGTGCCTGCAGCTAGCAGGAATTTGATTTCTGTTTCATGCTTAGCACAAGAAGGTTATGTGATCACCTTCTTTAAGGACCATTGTAACATTCTTTATGAAAGAAATAAAATTGCAAATGGTTTCCTTGTTAATGGTCTTTATCAGTTGCATATTGATGTACCTATTTTTAACTATCGAGCAAAACGTGAATGCCAAACGACCTAGGGATAGTCCAAATGACAGATATCTATGGCACCTGAGATTAGGTCATATAGCAGAAGATAGGATTAACAAATTGGAGAAAAATGGGCTATTGAGTCCATTGACTTTTGAGTCATATCCAACTTGTGAATCTTGTCTTCAAGGCAAAATGACTAAACTCCCTTTTGTTGGACATGGGGAGAGGGCCACAGATCTCCTTGCCCTAGTACATACTGATGTGTGCGGCCCATTCGATGTGCCGGCTAGAGGCAATTTTGTCTACTTCATTACCTTTACCGATGATCTGTCTAGGTATGGGTATGTGTATCTTATGAGACACAAGTCTGAAGCCTTTTGAAAAGTTCAAAGAATTCAGACATGAAGTAGAAAAACAAACTGAAAAAACCCATTAAGGTTCTTCGATCAGATCGAGGAGGTGAATACCTTAGCCGAGAATTCCTAGACTATCTTAAGAAAAATGGCATAGTCTCTCAATGGACTCCACCAGGAACACCTCAACTCAACGGGGTTTCAGAATGGAGAAATCGGACTCTATTGGATATGGTTCGATCCATGATGAGCTTCACAGACCTCCCAGATTTTCTTTGGGGACATTCATTATTAACTTCAATCTATTTACTGAATAGGGTTCCCTCTAAAACCGTTCCTACCACACCGTATGAGATATGGCACGGTAAGAAACCAAGTCTGAGTCATCTCAGAATTTGGGGTTGTCCGGCTCATGTCAAAAGACAACAAGCGGACAAGTTAGAGTTTAGGTCCTTTAGAGCTCGATTCATAGGATATCCTAAAGAGTCATTAGGATACTATTTCTACATTCCAGAAGACCACAATGTGATTGTGAGTCGACATGCCATATTTTCTTGAAAAATAGTTTATTCAAGATAGCGGCATTGGAAAGCAGATTAAGCTTGATGAGAAAGTCTCACAAGCAGAAACGAGCTAAGGACCAAGTGGAACCAAATCAGGTTGAGCCAATAAGAACACTACCTCCTCCACCTCGTAGATCGGAAAGAGTTTTCCCGTCCCCCTGAAAGATACTTAGGTATTATTTCAGAGGACGTAGAGGAAATGTTCCTCATAGGTAATGGTGCTCATGGTGATGATCCCAAAACCTACAACGAGGCGATATCAGATATCGACTCCGAGAAATGGCTTGAGGCAATGAAGTCAGAGAATTGACTCGATGCACTCAAACCAAGTCTGGACCTTGGTAGATCCACCAGAAGGTATAGTACCTATTGGGTGTAAATGGATCTTCAAGAGAAAGATTGGTGCAGATGGGAATGTGGAGACATTCAAGGCTAGACTTGGTGGCAAAAGGTTATAGTCAACGTGAAGGCATTGACTATCAGGATACCTTTTCCCCGGTAGCTATGCTAAAATCCATCCGCACATTGCTTGCCGTTGCAGCCTATTTCGATTATGAAATATGGCAAATGGACGTGAAAATGGCATTCCTAAATGGATATCTTGAGGAAGATATCTATATGGAACAGCCGCTAGGTTTCACATCCAGTGATACTGATCACAAGGTTTGCAAGCTGCAAAGGTCCATATATGGACTTAAGCAAGCATCTCGGAGCTGGAACACTCGTTTCAATGATGTGATCAAAAAGTTTGGTTTCATCAAAAATGAAGAGGAACCATGTGTTTTCAAAAGGGTCAGTGGGAGCGCTGTTGTCTTCCTCGTATTGTACGTGGATGACATCCTCCTTATTGGGAATGATATTCCCATGTTGACATCAGTCAAGATGTGGTTGTCCAAAGGAATTCTCCATGAAAGACCTAGGTGAAGCATCCTTTATTCTAGGAATTAAGGTCTATAGGGATAGACCGAATAGGATGCTAGGACTTTCACAGAAGATGTACATAGAGGAAGTACTAAAGAGGTTTAGTATGGAAAACTCTAAGAGGGGATTAATACCCTTCAGACATGGTATTCATCTTTCCAAGAAGATGTGCCCCAGCACACCTGAGGAAATAGAATGCATGAGCAAGATCCCTTATGCTTCTGCAATAGGGAGCCTCATGTATGCCATGCTATGTACACGACCTGATATAGCCCATGCTGTGAGTGTCACAAGCAGATATCAGTCAAATCCAGGTGAAGAACACTGGACTTCTGTGAAATGTATCCTTAAGTACTTGAGAAGAACTAAGGATATGATGCTTGGTCTTTGGTAACGGAGAACTCCTGGTCCAGGGATACACAGACTCGGACTTCATGTCCGATATAGATGATCGAAAGTCGACATCTGGCAGACTATTTGTGCTGGAAGAGTTCTAGCAAACAGCGATATCATCTCATCCGCGATTACCTTGAGAAAGGTTACGTTGAGGTCAAGAGAGTCAACTCCACAGATAATGTGGCAGACCCACTTACAAAGCCGTTGGGCCAGCAGAAGATCGAAGCCCACCTTGAGAAGATGGGACTTAGACTTGTAGCCAATTGGCTTTAGGACAAGTGGGAGATTGTTAGATATATGTGCCCTAGAAGCCAGAATTGGCTGACACTTGTAATACACTTCTAGGGGCAAAATTATAATTTTGACTATAATCAATAAATGGGTTATTTTCTATCACATATGTGTATTTAGTGTCTGTGATACATCCTTTGAGTTAATGGTAATGATAATTCATATTTTCAAGAGTTGAAAATTTAAGACATGAATAATCATTATTAACTCATAAAATGCTCCCGACCATAGGATCATCACGAGGATGGTGATTGATCCGAAAGGTTGGTGTACAATCGCTTCTCTTTAGTAGATGAGTCTTGAGTCTACGGTGTGGAGACACCGGAGCGAGAGTACAGGTACTCGTTAGAGAACGAGGGCACTGAGCGTGACCACCTCGAGTAGTCATTAGGAAGTCTACCTTCTCGTCAATGACTGACTCGATGCTGCAGTAGTGTGTCTGGTTCTTTGACCTGAGATGCATCGGCAGTTCACCTTGAGGGTGTTATAGTTTGACTACACCATTACTCGGTCTCCTAGCCATATGGAACCCTGAGGTGTATGTTGGCTATAGCATGTTCATTGTAGGAACTGGATTGCATCAAGATGGAATCTATCTACCTCGGTGGTAGAGGAGCAGCCCTATGATGATCATGAGAATCAAGTCCAGAAGCCCATGGCCATGGCAGAGTGAAATAATAGAAAGAGTTTCTATTTAGATTTTCACATTGGACTCGAATCGAATGATTACATCATATGACAGAGACTAGGGTTTGACGAGTTCACCTTAACCCTAATCTGATCGGGGCTCAAGATAGAAGAACTTAATCACACAGGTAGCTGCACCAAGAGGTTCGCATTCAGCTCTGATGGGTTGCCACCATATACTGCTAGGTGTCACTGGTGGATTTTGGGAGCAATTAGAATGATTTAGATGATCGATCATTCTAGCTGTTCGAATCAGAAGAGTTCTGATCCATCGAAAGGAGTTTCGATGATGTCGATGATAGAGATCATGACATATCCCATTACCATACAGAACTGAACCTAACTGGGTCACACAAACAAGGGTTTGAATCTGGTGATCATCAATTGAACTGATCTAGTTCAATTGATCTGAATGAGATTCAATTAGGTTCAAGGAAATCGTGCTAGCACTCGATTGAACCTAACGTTCTTCTTTTGCTATCATAAATAAGTTGTCCTGTCTGAGCCAAAGGAGTTTGTGCTCAATCAGAGGCCTTCATATGGTCTGACTGGAGGTTGTCCAAGTCAGAAAAGGTTGTCTTTTTTATAAGACATTACCTGCCATTTTTGGTCACCTGCCATTTCTTGTTCTTTGACTTTGGTCAAAAGTCTACCTTTGACTGGTCAAACGTTGACCATTGACACTTTGACTTTTGACCACATGTCATGCACCTATTGGAGAGCTGGTGGGGGCCTGTCCCCCTGCCAGAACCTGGCAAGGAGAAGGGCGCACGCCACCCTAGGCGTGTGCCCAAGTTGGAGGCGCCTAGGAGTCCTTGTTGGACAAGGACTCCATCTCCTTTTTGGATTCCAATTAGAGTTCTTCTAAGAACCAACTTTGACTGGTCTTAGGCACCCTCTAAGGAGGAATCCAGGGGACTCTATTCCCACCAATCAGATTTAGATCTGATTTCACAAAGGGTTGTGATTGGTTGGGAAGAAGAGGAGTTGGATCACAGCTAGTCTATAAATAAGACCCTGCGCCCAACTCAGATTAAAAAAAGTGAATCAATTAGACCACGCCCCAAGGCTGCCTCTCCCCTCCTTCTCCATGCCAAACTCCTTCTCCCCTTGCTCTCCACATCCAAAAGGAGTTTTGGACCTTGGTTGGTGCGATTCAGATCAAGGAAAGGCGATCAAAAGCAAGAAGGCTGCGCTGCTGCAAAAGGACGACTGCAGATCTTCAAAAGAGTTTTGAAGATCCTCCAAATCAGATCTAGATCTGATTTTTGGAGATGTGATAGAGAAGAAGAGGATCTCCAGATCCAACTCGAGTGGATACCGATAGAGGCCAGGCGCTTGCGTGGCTAGATCCAGAACCTTCCGCTGCAAACAGGATCATCAACAGGGTAATAGGATTACCCAGATCAGGTAAATTAAATTTGATTTAATTTATCTTTTAATTTTATTTTATTAAAATAATAAGAATCAGATCTGAAACATATCAAGATCTGATTGGAATCAAGAGAAAAAATTTTTGAAATATATCTCTTGATCTGATCAGATCTGGACGAACCTGGACCGGAAAATCATGATTTCCCTTCAGAAATGGACAAGAGAGGGTGATTTGAAGGGTTTTTGGGGAAAGGAAGAGAGTTTTGGAGAGAATGGAGGAGAAGTCTCGGATGAGTGGAATGAAAGAATGGAACAGGAGACCTCTCGTAGATTGATTTTAAAAAAAGGGCCCACATGAATTGAGAGCTCTCATCTTAATGATGAGACATATCAACAACTTTGAGAGCTCTTACATTTAGCATAAGAGACCTCAAAATCTAGCCAAGAGGTCTCATGAAAAATTCGAGACTTCTCGAGCACAGCACAGGGGGAAAAAATCAGAATATATGAGGAATTTCAAGCTATTCTTGAATTTTTTGGATGGAAAAAGGGATATTAGGATGATGGAGGGAGGTCAAAAATGATCCAATAAATTTAAGATTAAGCATTATTAAAAAGGATCACAAATACCAAGTTTACCTCAAATTTTTGAGAATCTATCTTCATTTAAAGGTTTTATAAAAATGTCAGCTAATTGATTTGCAGTTGTGACAAATTCAAGCACAATGTTATTATTTTGTCATGATCTCTAATGAAGTAATGTCTAATTTTAATGTGTTTAGTTCTTGAATGTTGAATGAAATTTTTTGTCATGTTTATGGCACTAGTGTTATCACATCTAATAGAAATTTTGTTTTGCTTAATTCCTAAGTCTTTGAGTTGCTGCTTGATCCAAAGTATTTGAGCACAGCAACTCCTTGCAGCAACATATTCGGCCTCAATCGTTGATAGTGCTATAGAGTTTTGCTTTTTGCTATACCAAGAGATCAAGTTCAATCCTAGAAATTGGCAAGTGCCACTAGTACTCTTTCTATCAATTCTATATCCTCCATAGTCTGCATCAGTATATCCAATTAATTCAATGGAGGATTATTTTGAGTACCAAAGTCCTAAGTTATGTATGTAAATTAAATATCTAAAAATTCTCTTAACAGCTAGTAAGTGTGATTCTTTAGGGTTAGATTAAAATTTTGCACACATGCATACACTAAACAATATATCAGGTTTACTTGCAATTAAATAAAGTAGGGATTCTATCATACCTCTATAAAGCTTTTCATTCACATTCTTACCATTCTCATCTTTGTCAAGTTTGCATGAGGGGCTCATGGGAGTACCGAATTTTTTTTTCATTTTTCATGCCAAACTTCTTTAGTATCTCCTTGATGTACTTTATTTGGCTGATAAAGATGCCTTTCTTTGATTGTTTGATTTATAGTCCAAGGAAGAAGTTCAGCTCCCCCATCATGCTCTTTCGAATTTGCCCTGCATCAATTTAGCAAACTCTTGATAAAGAATTTCATTAGTAGCTCTGAATATGATGTCATCCACATATATTTGAACCATAAGAAGGTCATTATTTTTCATTTTTGAAAATAGAGTGGTGTCAACACTTTCTTTAATAAAATTATTATATAGTAAAAATTTGCTCAATCTTTCATACCATGCTCTAGGTTCTTGCTTAAGTCCATAAAGAGCATTGTTTAATTTATACACATGATTGAAAAGTGAGTAATTTTCAAAATCAGGAAGTTGTTCTACAAAAACTTCTTCAGCAATATAACCATTCAAAAAGATGCTTTTCACATCCATTTGAAATAGTTTAAAATTCATGTATTAAGCAAAAGCAAGTAACAATCTAATTACCTCTAATCTTGCTACAGGTGCATATGTTTCATCAAAATCAATTTCTTCTTCTTGATTATATCCCTTAGCAACTAGTCTAGCTTTATTTCTTACAACATTACCATGTTCATCCAATTTATTCCTAAATACCCATTTTATGCCGATTATTGGATAGTCAATGGGTCTGTTTACAAGAGTTCATACATTGTTTCTTTCAAATTGGTTTAGTTCATCTTGCATGGCTAGCATCCAATTAGGATCTTGTTCAGGTTCTTCTATGTTTTTAGGTTCTATTTAAGAAACAAATGCAAGATAATTAAATGTATCCTTAAAAGAGGATCTAGTTCTTACTCCTTGTGAAGGATCACCAAATATCAATTCTTTTGGATGATTATGTGCATACCTCCACTCCTTGAGTAGATCCCTATGATCATCGGTTGCTTCATTCTCACCATCATAATTTTTTTCCAAGATTGCTGTAGATTTGTCTTTATCTTGAACGTTATTGTCCTTCAAGTTTAGGTCCTTCATTCCATCTTCGAGAATTCTTGTATCATCATCAAAAACATCTTTCTTTCTCGAAGATTAGTTGTTAGCTTCATCAAAAATGATATGAATAGATTCTTCAACAATAAAAGAGTGTTTGTTGAAAACTCTATATGCTTTGCTAGATGTAGAATATCCGAGGAATATACCCTCATCTGCCTTAGCATCGAATTTACCTAGATTATCTTTACCATTATTATGAATAAAATATTTGTAACCAAAAATATGAAAATAATTAATGTTAGGTCTTTTTTTTTTTCAAAGCTCATAGGGGGTTTTCTTTAAAATCGAATGAATAGAAACTCTATTTAGGATGTAACTGTGTTAATGGCTTCAGCCCAAAAATTTTGGATAGATTCCCTTCACACAACATGGTACGTGCCATTTCAACTAAGGTTCTATTCTTTCTTTCAACAACTCCATTTTTTTGAGAGATTCTAGGTGTAGAAAAATTATGTTCAATGCCATGTTCATTGCAAAATTCTTTAAAGTATTTATTTTTAAATTCTGTGCCATGATCACTACGGATACAAACCACAGTAGAGTTCTTTTCATTTATAATTTTCTTGTAAAATTTTAAAAATATTAAAAATGCTTCATCTTTGTGAGCTAAAAATAAAATCTAAGTGAAACGAGAATAATCATCAATAATTACTAGACCATATTTCTTTCCTCCTAGGCTTGTGGTCCTAGTAGATCCAAACAAGTCCATATGAATTAATTCAAGGGGCCTAAAAGTTGAAATTATATTTTTGGATTTGAAACTCCTCCTAGTTTATTTTTCAAATTGGCAAGTATCACAAATATGATCAATTTTGAAATCTAGTTTTGGTAGCCCCTTAACTAAGTCCTTATTATACAATTTATAGAGTATGCATGCTAGCATGATCTAACCTATGGTGCCAAAGTCAACTAGTTTCCTTTATATTAGCATTCATGCAACTAGGCATTGGCCACTCTTCATGATAATTTCATCAAGGTTTACCATGTAGATGTTGCCACATCTAAATCTAATGAATTTTAAACTATCATCCAAGGAACCAGATACTTTGCACAAAGAAGATTTGAAAGAAACTTTAAAACCTTTATTACAAAGTTGACTAATACTAAGCAAGTTATGTTTTAAGTTATCAACTAACAATACATTATCTATAAAAGTTGTAGGAGTAATCTGAATTTTACCATAGCCAATAATTTTGCTTTTGCCGTTATCGCCAAAGGTGACTACTCCCCTATCCTTTCTTTCAAGGGTGATGAATTGTTGCTTATCACCCGACATATGTCTTAAGCAGTCGCTATCTAAGTACCACTCTCTTTCTGATCCTTAGGCTGTAAGGCATTCCTGCACAAACAATCTAGCGATGGTTTTAGGTACCCAAGTCTTCTTGGGTCCTTTAGGGTTTGTAGACATGGTTTCTTTTGAAACCCAAATTTTTTTAACAGTTTTTCCATTGAACTTAGAAATATTACATTCAAATGCTTTGTGTCCTATCTTTTTACATCTAAAGCAGGTGATGTGAGAGGTGCCAATTGAAGTGTGTGCAGTGAAGAAATTTTTTAAAAACTTAGTTTTGTCTTTAGGTTTATATCCTATTCCAACTTTATCATAGACTCTTTTTTGATTATTTAAGATCATTTACAGCTTTTCTGAACTACAAGTGAATTTATCAACTAAAGGCCTTAATTTATCCAATTCATCCTTTAGAATTTTGTTCTCTTCTTTTAATTTGTTGTTGCCACTAATTATCTCTTCCTTTTTCTTCAAAAGTGTTTGAGTCATTTTCTTAAGACTTATTTTTTATGCTAATCTTTTTGAAATCTTTCATTAAGTCATAAAAAGCATCTTGAAGTTCATCAAAGATAAAATCCGAATCAAGAGTGGAGGATACCTCATCATCTTATGCCATGAAACACAAGTTTGCTTCATTTTGGTCTTCTTCCTCCAAGCTAGACTCATCACTGTCGCTCCAAGTTGCTATCATGGCTTTCTTTTTTGTTCTTTTTGACCCTTTCTTCAATTAAGGACATTCAGCCCTAAATATTTTGGCTTTTTGCATTCGTAGTAAGTGGGCTGATCCTTCTCTTTTTTTCTTTCTTTCTTCCTGCTGGCTTCTCCTCTAATGAAGCTCCTCTTCTTGAATCCTTATCTTTTTCTTTCCATAAATTTCTTGAATTTTCTAATCACCAGGGCCATGTCTTCATCATTTTCTTCACTGGTGAATAGATCATCTTCTTCTTCAGTAGCCATGAATTTCAGCGCTATTATTTTCTTCTTCTTATTGTCTTCCTCATGGTGCCGACTCATGGCTAGCTCATGTATCATCAAGGATCCAATGAGCTCCTCTAAAGGTAACGTGTTTAGATCTTTTGCCTCCTGGATGGCTATTACCTTGGCTTCCCATGTCCTAAGCAAAAATCTGAGAATCTTTCTCACCAATTCACTGTTAGTGTAAATTTTACCTAAATTTTTTAAACCATTTATGATATCAGTGAATCTTATGTACATGCTAGTGATAGATTTAGTGGGATCCATTTTAAACAACTCATATTGGTGAACTAGCATGTTAATTTTAGTTTCTTTTACTTGATTTATCCCTTCATGCGTGACCTCAAGCCTATCCTATTTTTTTTTGCTGAATTGTAAGTAGAGATTCAGTTAAACTCATTAGCATCAAGGGCATAATAGAGTACATTCATTGTCTTGACATTTAATTGGATAAGTTTCTTGTCCATTTCATCTCAATCCTTCTCCGACTTAGGAGTGGATGTGCCATTGATAATGATTGTGGGAGTGTGTGGACCATTGATAATAATACTCCATATGTCATAGTCAAGGGCTTAAATGAAAATGCGCATACGAGCTTTCCAATAGGTATAGTTAGATCCATTGAAAAGAGTTGGCCTATTTGTGGGTTGCCCTTCGGCAAGTGAACCTCCTAGTTTGATTGACATGATCTTTATCTCTAGTTGATAAAATCAATAATTAGCAGTGAACCAAGGCTCTGATACCAATTATTGCCTAGATGAACAATCCAAGTGGAGAGATGAATTGGGTTTTCAAAAATTTAAATAGATATGTGTGGTGATTAAAGATTAAATCCTAAGTGAATCAAATGTGAGAGCAAATAGAAGATACAAGCTAGAGTACACACACAAGCAAGAGAATTTTATAGTGATTCGGTGCACTCCTAGGACCTACTATCAGATATGTGTGTCCTAGAAGCCAGAATTGGCTGACACTTGTAATACACTTCTTGAGCGTGACCACCTCGAGTAGTCATAAGGAAGTCTACCTTCTCATCGATGACTGACTCGAAGCTGCAGTGGTGTATCTGGTTCTTTGACCTAAGGTGCATTGGTAGTTCATCTTGAGGGTGTTATAGTTTGACTACACCATGATTCGATCTCCTAGCCATTCAAAATCCTAAGGTGTATGTTGGCTATAGCATGTTCATTGTAGGAATTGGATTGCACCAAGATGGAATCTATCTACCTCGGTGGATGAGGAGCAGCCCTATGATGATCATGAGAATCAAGTCCATAAGCCCATGGCTATGGCAGAGAGTGAAATAATAGAAAGAGTTTCTATTAAGATTTTCACATCGACCTTGAATTGAATGATTAAATCATATGATAGAAATTAGGGTTTGACGAGTTCACCTTAACCCTAATCTGATCGGAGCTCAAGATAGAAGAACTTAATCACACAAGTAGCTACACCGAGAGGTTCATCTTTAGTTTTGATGGGTTGCCACCATATACTGCTAGGTGTCACTGGTAGATTTTGAGAGCAATTAGAATGATTTAGATGATCGATCATTCTAAGTTGTCTAAATCAGAAGAGTTTTAATCGATCAAAAGGAGTTTCGATGATGTTGATGATGGAGATCACTACATATCCCATTACCATACAGAACTGAACCTAACTGGATCACACAAACAAGAATTTAAATCTGAATATCCTCAATTAGACTAATTCAGTTCAATTAATTTGAATTAGATTTAATTAGGTTCAAGAAAATTATGCTAGCACACGATTGAATCTAACATTCTCCTTTTTCTATCATTAAAAGTTATCTCGACTGAGCCAAATTAGTTTGTGCTCACTCAGGTATCTTTACCTAATCTAACTGAAGCTTGTCCATGTTAGAAAAGGATTGTCTTAATTTATGAGATAAATTTAAGACAACACCTGCCAATTTTCATCACCTGCTAATTCTTGTCCTTTGACTTTGGTCAAACATTGACCTTTGACCCTTGGACATATGCCCATGTGTCATGCACTTATTGGAGAGTAGATAAGGGCTTGTCCCCTTCCTAAAAATTGGAAAGGAAGGGGTGCACGCCTAGGATGGCATGCGCCCATGCATAGGGACGCCTGGAGTCCCATACGGATGGGACTCCAGGTTGCTTCTTCGATTCAAACTAGGTGACCCTCACCTATAAACCTTGACCAATCTTAGGCGCCACCTTACGATGAATCTATGGGTCTCTCATCTGATTGGATCTGGTGATATCATCCCACCAATCAGATTTAGATCTGATTAAATGAAGCAATGTAATTGGCCGGGGTGATGTGGCACTGCATAGTGCAGCAGGATCTATATAAAGACCTATCTGCACCCACTTTTTATAGACTTCTCTCCTAGCCATGCCCCAAGGCTGCCCCTCTCCCTCCTCCATGCCACCTTTCTGATCCTCTCTCTTCGTTCCATGCCCAAGGAAGTTGGGCCTTCAGATTAATGCGATTCAAGCAAGAAAAGGCTGATGAGAAAGGAAGAAGGCAGCACTGCTGCAGAGACAATAGTAGATCTTCGAAAGGAGTTTCAAAGATCCTCCAAATTAGATCTAGATCTAATTTTTGAAGAAAAAAAAGAGAAGGAGAAGATATCCACATCCAGCCCGAGTGGATACCGGTAGAGGCCAGGCGCTTGCATGGCTAGATCCAGAACCTCAGGGCTTCAGCACGATCATCAATGGATAATCAGATTACCTAGAATCAAGGTAAAATTAATTTAAAATTAATTTAATTTAATTTTTTTGATTATCAAATTATCAAATCAAATCTAAAAAATATCAGATCTGATTAGGATCTAAGAGAAAATTTTTGAAATATGCCTCTCGATTCAATCAATCTGAACGAACCTGATCCTGGGAAATCAAAATTTTCTTTCAACTGATATCAAAGCCAGATTCTTATAAAATTTATTTAGATCTAATTTAATCTAATAAATTTATGATTTTAGATATCACATGAGATATGATTAGATCAAAAATTAAAAAATTAAAAAATTAAAATTAATTAATCTAGATCTAATATGTATGAGATATATAACTAGACTAAGAATAGAATTATTCTGTGTGTAGTCTAGTATAATCATAATTTTTATATGATTAAATATAATTTTTAGATCTATTTATTTATTATTTTTTAATCTTATAAATATTATAATCAAATTTAAAAATAGAAAATAAATTAAATTTAATTTGTTCATATGAGATATGATAGTTGCATGTTTAGACTAGTTGTAGAATAGTTCTACAATAGGGTCTAGATTAAATTTTATTTGATAAGATCAAATTTAAATTTAATTTTTTAGATGATTATGAGATAATTTAGATCTGAAAAACTTGCATGCATGATATATGAGATGTATGCAAAATATATTTTAATTAGATCAATTTTCTTATATAAGATATATGCTTAGATCTAATTAGTTTTTATAGATTAGTTGTATTTCTAATTAAGGCATTCCCCTTGGCCGTCCAGTCATAAGAACAAAGTAGGACTTAAAGACCCTCTCCTTCCATTTGATAGGGTGTTCTTATGATGTGTAGGGGGTGCTGACGTTCGTCCTTAATCAAAAATTGAAAACTTACTTTCTACAAAATCCTAGATCCTGAAATCGTAGGCTCTTATTTGCATGTTTTATTTTTGAACCCTAAACTTAATTAAGAATTAAAAATATCAAACATATTAGGTCTAAAATTGAGAATTTTCATATCTAAGACATATTCATAAAATTGGGTTCAGGCTTGGATAGCTCAATTAGGTCTAGCAGTTGATCAAACCGAATCAAGAGTTGGTTAGATGGGATCAACAATGCTTATATTGACCAGCCTAGTAGGATTAAGTCTAGGTCAAGATCGAGTCACATGAGTGATCGATCAAGCTAAGACCTTATTAGGCTCAGTGGTTAGAGTCTGGATTGTAGACTAACCCGATTGATTCTGGCTCAATAATTTGGTATCTAAGATAAGTTTGGTAGATACGATCGACTAATTTTTAATTAGGAGCTACTCGACTCGAATGCATTCTTGTCGAGTTAATGGCATATCCCTTCCATCGATCTCACTTACCTAGCCATGTTTATTGACTCAGTTCTGATCTGAGGTGGCCAATAATCTGAGCTAACCCATGCCACTAGGTTAGTCATAATGGTTATCACTATGTTAAGTCTAGTTTAATGAGACCTAAATCAAATCTTCCTAAAAAAAAAGATTAACTCTAAGGTCTTCCACCATTGTAGATGTGCGGGTCCTTTATGGGGTTGATTGTTCTCGACTGGTTACAGTGGCTCAGTTGCATCGAAAAGATGCAATCATGTCTATTAGGCATTAGATGCTACAGGCTGGAGGATGGATTGGACTCAATATTCTAGATACGATGAGAGACTCAATTAGGAATCCAATATGTGCAAATAGTGGGTCTGACTTAACTAAGGAGTGGATCAATATTTCGGACATGGTGAGATTCATGAATTAGAGACCAAGATTGGGTACATCATTATTAGAGAATCATTGAACAAGAGTTGTTCACTCATTGGCTAACCCATCACCAATAACTGTTAGGTGAGGTAATGAGTTAGTCGGTGGGACTGCACCACCCACTAGAAATTAATAATCGTAGAGATTTTTGCATCTCTACAGAAAAAATGTAGGAATCTAAAAAAATAGTGGGAGCTAATTTGTTTAAAAATAAAATCTCTAAATAAATTGGTTAAGTCTTAATTACAGTATCTAACTAGAAACTTTGACTCTCTACAGAAAAATGTCTGCATCCAATCTACTAGCACGAATCCTGAACACCCATAGACTAATCAGACCAAATTACAAGGATTGGATCCGAAACTTTAAAATCATTTTGGGTTCCAAGAAGTTAACTATTGTATTTGATCAGGATCCTCCCATCTTACCAGCTCGTCCATCCGTTGAGCAGAGAGCGTCTTTGGATAAGTGGACAAATGATGATAACAAGGCCAGATACTACATGTTGGGCTCGATGTCCGATGAACTTCAGCACCAACATGAAGATATCAGGACTGCTCGTCAAATGTTGGCGCACCTAGAGGAGATGTTTGGTGAACAGAATCACACAGCCAAGTATCAAGTCATTAAATGACTATTCAAGACTAAGATACGTGATGGCAATCAGTCCAAGATCATTATCTGATGATGATCAAGGACATGGAAGAGCTTGAGAAGCTCAGAGTGAGGTTGGACTTAGATCTGTAGAATGATATAATTCTGCAATCCTTAACTGATGCGTATGGGCAGTTCATCATGAACTACCATATGCACAAACTTCAAAATTCCTTGGCCAAACTTATGAACATGTTGGTTACTGCTGAGCTTTCCATGAAAGGTTCTAAAGGCTTAGTACTTGCTCTGGAATGGACTTCTTCCAAGAGAAAGTCTTTTGGAAAGAAGAAGAAGTCTATGAAAAAGCAGAAGGTGGAAGGAGGAAAGAAGAAAAAAGCAGAGCTGAAGAAGAAGGCCGCTGACAAAGAAAAGTATTTCCATTGCAATAATGATGGCCCCTGAAAGTGAAACTGCCCTACTTACCTGGCCACCCTAAACAAGAAGGAGGCATGTCCTTCCGAAGGTATGCTTGTTATTGAGTCTAACCTTATGGTTTTTTCTGCATCCAGTTGGGTGCTTGACTCTGGTTTTAGTGCTCACTTGTGCACTTCTATACAGGGTCTTGAGGATAGCAGGAGGCTGAGGGATGGTGAGATGATCTTGTGCATCAAAAATGGAGCAAAAGTTGCTATCATGACCGTGGGAACATACCCTCTTCAACTACCATCTGATTTAGACTTAGTATTAAAAGACTGTTATTATGTGCCTGCAGCAAGCAGGAATTTGATTTCTGTTTCTTGCTTTGCATTAGAAGGCTATGCAATTAGTTTTCTTAAGGACCATTGTAACATTCTTTATGAAAGAAATAAAATTACAAGTGGTTTCCTTATTAATGGTCTTTATCAATTACATGTTGATGTATCTATTTTTAATTTCGAGCAAAATGTGAATGCCATAAAATCAAAATGAACTAGGGATAGTCCAAATGATAGGTATCTATGGCACCTAAGATTAGGTCATATAGCAAAAGATAGGGTTAACAAATTGAAGAAAATCGAACTATTGAGTCCGTTGACTTCCGAGTCATATCCAATTTATGAATTTTATCTTCATGGCAAAATGACTAAGCTTCCTTTTGTAGGACATGGGGAAAGGGCCATGGATCTTTTTGCCCTAGTACACACTGATGTGTGCGGTCCATTTGATGTGCCGACTAGAGGCAACCTAGTCTACTTCATAATCTTTACCAATGATTTATCTAGGTATGGGTATGTGTATCTTATGAGACATAAGTCTGAAGTCTTTAAAAAGTTCAAGGAGTTCAGACGTGAAGTAGAAAAGCAAAGTAAAAAATCCATTAAGATTCTTCGATTAGAGCGAGGAGGTGAATACCTTAGTTGGAAATTCCTGGACTATCACAAAAAAAATGGCATAGTCTCTCAATGGACTCCACCAGGAACACCTCAACTCAACGGGGTTTCAGAATGGAGGAAGCGGATCCTATTAGATATGGTCCGATCCATGATGAGCTTCACAAACCTTTCTGATTTTTTTTGGGGATACTGTTTGTTAACTGTAATATACTTACTGAATAGGGTTTCTTCTAAAACCGTTCGTACCACACCGTATGAGATATGGCATGGTGAGAAACCATATCTGAGTCATCTCAGAATTTGGTTGTCCGGCTCATGTCAAAAGATAACAAGCGAACAAGTTAGACTTTAGGTCCTTCAGAGCTCGATTCATAGGATATCCTAAAGAGTCATTAGGATATTATTTCTACATTCTAGAAGATCATAATGTGATTGTGAGTTGACATGCCATTTTTCTTAAAAAATAGTTTATTCAAGATGGCGGCATTGGAAAGCAGATTAAGCTTGAAGAGAAAGTTTCACAAGAGCAACGAGCTAAGGACCAAATAGAACCAAATCAGGTTAAGCCAATCAATACACTACCTCCTCCATCGCGTAGATCAAAAAGGATTTTTCATCCCCCTGAGAGGTACTTAGGTACTATTTCAGAGGATGTAGAGGAAATATTTCTTGTAGGTAATGGGGTTCATGGTGATGATCCTAAAAACTATAACGAGGCGATATCAGATATCGACTCCGAGAAATGGTTAGAGGCAATGAAATCAGAAATTAACTCAATGCACTCAAACCAAGTTTGGACCTCGGTAGATCCTCCAGAAGGTATAGTATCTATTGGGTGTAAATGGATCTATAAGAGAAAGATTGGTGCAGATGAAAATATGGAGACATTCAAGACTAGATTAGTAGCAAAAGGTTATAGTCAACGTGAAGGCATTGACTATTAGGATACCTTTTCGCCAATTGCTATGCTAAAATCCATCCACACATTGCTTGCTATTGCAGCCTATTTCGATTATGAAATATGGCAAATGGATGTGAAAACGGCATTCTTAAATGGATATCTTGAGGAAGATATCTATATGGAACAGTCGCTAGATTTCACATCCAGTGATGATGATCACAAGGTATGCAAGCTGCAAAGGTCCATATATGGACATAAGCAAGCATCTCAGAGCTGGAATACTTATTTTAATGATGTGATCAAAATGTTTGATTTCATCAAAAATGAGGAGGAGCCATGTGTCTTCAAAAAGATCAGTGGTAACGCTCTTGTCTTTCTCGTATTGTACGTGGATGACATCCTCCTTATTGGGAATGATATTCCCATGTTGACCACAGTTAAAATATGGTTATCTAAAGAATTCTTCATGAAAGATCTAGGAGAAGCATCCTTTATTCTGAGAATTAAGGTCTATAGAGATAGACCGAATAGGATGCTAGGACTTTCATAGAAGATGTACATAGATGAAGTACTAAAGAGGTTTAGTATGGAAAACTCTAAGAGGGGTTTAGTACCTTTCAGGCATGGCATTCATCTTTCCAAGAAGATGTGCCCTAGCACACCTAACGAAATAGAATGCATGAGCAAGATCCCTTATGCTTCAGCAATAGGGAGCCTCATGAATGCCATGTTATGTACACGACCTGTTATAGCCCATGCTGTGAGTGTCACGAGCAGATATCAGTCGAATCCAGATGAAGAACATTAGACTTCTGTGAAATGTATCCTTAAGTACTCGAGAAGAAGTAAGAATATGTTGTTGGTCTTTGGCAATGGAGAACTCCAAGTCCAGGGGTATACAGACCTAAATTTTATGTCCGATGTAGATGATCGAATGTCGACATCTGGAAGTCTGTTTTTGTGTAATGGTGGAGCTGTCAGTTAAAAAAGTTTCAAGCAGACAGTGATAGCAGATTCCATCATGGAAGCAGAATATATCGCTGCATTAGAAGCTATAAAGGAGGCATTCTAGTACAAGAAGTTTGCCGCAGAGATCAGAGTGATGCCATCAGATGCCATTCCTCTATATTGCGACAACAATGGCGCCATAGCCCTTACTAAGGAGTTGAGGCCTCACTAGAAATTCAAGTACATCGAGCGGTGATACCACCTCATCCACGATTATCTTGAGAAGGATTACGTCGAGGTCAAGAGAGTCGACTCCATAGATAATATGGTGGATCCGCTTACAAAGCCGTTGGGCCAGCAGAAGATCGAAGCCTATCTTGAGAAAATGGGACTTAGATTTGTAGCCAATTAGCTTTAGGTCAAGTAGGAGTTTGTTAGATATGTGTGCTCTAGAAGTCAGAATTGACTGATACTTGTAATACACTTCTAAGGGCAAAATTATAAATTTTGACTATAAATAATAAAATTAATTATTTTCTATCACATATGTGTATTTAGTATCTGAGATACATCCTTTGAGTTAATGATAATGATAATTCTTATTTTTAAGAGTTGAAAATTTAAGATAAGAATTTTCATTATTAACTCATAAAATGCTTCTGATCGTAGGATCATCATGAGGATGGTGATTGATTTGGAAGGTTAGTGTACAATCGCTTTTTTATAGTAGATGAGTCTTAAGTCTATGATATAGAGACACCAGGGCAAGAATATAGATACTCGTTAGAGAATAAGGGCACTGAGCGTGACCACCTCGAATAGTCATAAGGAAGTCTACCTTCTCGTCGATGACTAACTCGAAGCTACAGTGGTGTGTCTGGTTCTTTGACCTGAGGTGCATCGGCAGTTCACCATGAGGGTATTATAGTTTGACTACACCATGACTCAGTCTCCTAGCCATTCAGAACCCTAAGGTGTATGTTGGCTATAGCATGTTCATTGTGGGAATTGGATTGCACCAAGATGGAATCTATCAACCTCGGTGGATGAGGAGCAGCCCTATGATGATCATGAGAATCAAGTCCATAAGCCCATGGCCACGGCAGAGAGTGAAATAATAGAAAGAGTTTCTATTAAGATTTTCACATCGGACTTGAATCGAATGATTAAATCATATGATTGAAATTAGGGTTTGACGAGTTCACCTTAACCCTAATCTGATCGGGGCTCGAGGTAGAAGAACTTAATCACACAAGTAGCTACACCGAGAGGTTCATCTTCAGTTTTGATGGGTTGCCACCATATACTGCTAGATGTCACTGGTGGATTTTGGGAGCAATTAGAATGATTTAGATGATCGATCATTCTAAGTTGTCTGAATCAGAAGAGTTCTGATCCATCGAAAGGAGTTTGGATGATGTTGATGATGGAGATCACCGCATATCCCATTACTGTACAGAACTGAATTAACTGAGACACACAAATAAGGGTTTAGATCTGGATATCATCAATTGGACTAACCCAGTTCAATTGATTTAAATTAGATTCAATTAGGTTCAAGAAAATCGTACTAGCACATGATTGAACCTAACATTCTCTTTTTTCTATCATTAAAAATTATCTCGATTGAGCCAAATGAGTTTGTGCTCACTTAGGTATCTTTACCTGATCTGACTGGAGCTTGTCCAGGTTAGAAAAGGATTGACTTAATTTATGAGATAAATTTAAGACAACACCTGCCATTTTTCATCACCTACTAATTCTTGTCCTTTGACTTTGGTCAAATATTGACCTTTGACCCTTGGACATCTGCCCATATGCCATGCACTTATTGGAGAGTAGATAGGGGCTTGTCTCTGTTAGATATATGTGTCCTAGAAGCCAGAATTGGCTGACACTTGTAATACACTTCTAGGGGCAAAATTGTAATTTGATTAATATCAATAAAATGGGTTATTTTCTATCACATATGTGTATTTAGTGTCTGTGATACATCCTTTGAGTTAATGGTAATGATAATTTATATTTTCAAGAGTTGAAAATTTAAGACATGAATAATCATTATTAACTCATAAAATGCTTCCGACCATAGGATCATCACGAGGATGGTGATTGATCTGGAAGATTGGTGTACAATCGCTTCTCTTTAGTAGATGAGTCTTGAGTCTACGGTGTGGAGACACCAGAGCGAGAGTATAGGTATTTATTAGAGAATGAGGGCACTGAGCGTGACCACCTCGAGTAGTCATTAAGGAGTCTACCTTCTCGTCAATGACTGACTCGATGCTGCAGTAGTGTGTCTGATTTTTTGACCTGAGATGCATCGGCAGTTCACCTTGAGGGTGTTATAGTTTGACTACACCATTACTCTATCTCCTAGCCATACGGAACCCTGAGGTGTATGTTGGCTATAGCATGTTCATTGTAGAAATTGGATAGCATCAAGATGAAATCTATTTACTTCGGTGGTAGAGGAGCAGCCCTATGATGATCATGAGAATCAAGTCCTGAAGCCCATGGCTATGGCAGAGTGAAATAATAGAAAGAGTTTCTATTTAAATTTTCACATTGGACTTGAAATCGAATGATTACATCATATGACAGAGACTAGGATTTGATGAGTTCACCTTAACCCTAATCCGATCGGGGCTCAAGATAGAAGGACTTAATCACACAAGTAGCTACACCAAGAGGTTCACATTTAGCTTTGATGGATTGCCACCATATACTACTAGGTGTCACTGGTGGATTTTGGGAGCAATTAGAATGATTTAGATGATCGATCATTCTAGCTGTTCGAATCAGAAGAGTTTTGATCCATCGAAAGGAGTTTCGATGATGTCGATGATAGAGATCATGACATATCCTATTACCATATAGAACTGAACCTAACTTGGTCATACAAACAAGGGTCTGAATTTGGTGATCATCAATTGAACGATACAGTTCAATTGATCTGAATGAGATTTAATTAGGTTCAAGGAAATCGTGCTAGCAGTCGATTGAACCTAACGTTCTTCTTTTACTATCATAAATAGTTGTCCTGACTGAGCCAAAGGAGTTTGTGCTCATTTAGAGGCCTTCACTTTATCTAATTGAAGGTTGTCCAAGTCAAAAAAGGTTGTCTTATTTTATAAGACATTACCTACCATTTTTGGTCACCTGTCATTTCTCGTCCTTTGACTTTGGTCAAAAGTTGACCTTTGATTGGTCAAATGTTGACCATTGATACTTTGACTTTTGTCCATGTGTCACACACCTGTTGGAGGGCTCATGGAGGCTTGTCCCCTTGCTAGAACCTGGCAAGGAGGAGGGCACACGCCACCCTTGGCGTGTGCCCAAGTTGGAGGCGCCCAGGAGTCCCTGTTGGATAGGGACTCATCTCCTTTTTGGATTTCGATTAGAGTTCTCCTAAGAACCAACTTTGACTGGTCTTAGGCATCATCTAAGGAGGAATCTAGGGGACTCTATTCCCACCAATCAGATTTAGATCTGATTTCACAAAGGATTGTGATTGGTTGGGAAGAAGAGGAGTTGGATCACGCTTAGTCTATAAATAAGACCTGCGCCCAACTCAAATTAAGATTGAATCACAATTCTCCATGCCCCAAGGCTGCTTCTCCTCTCCTCCTCCATGCCAAAGCACCTTCTCCCTCTCCTCTCCACATCCAAAGAGGTTTGGATTCTTGGTTGGTGCAATCTAGATGAGAGAAAGGCGACTGAAAGCTAGAAGGCTGCGCTGCTGCAAAGGACGACTGCTGATCTTCGAAAGATATTTTGAAGATCCTCCAGATCAGATCCAGATCTAATTTTTGGAGATGTGATAGAGAAGAAGAGGATCTCCAGATCCAGCC
The DNA here is from genome assembly GCA_006176705.1 of Cocos nucifera. Lineage (NCBI taxonomy): Eukaryota > Viridiplantae > Streptophyta > Magnoliopsida > Arecales > Arecaceae > Cocos > Cocos nucifera. Next base: position 50,158 of record QRFJ01001475.1, on the reverse strand, counting down.
TAAGTGGATACCGGTAGAGGCCAGGCACTTGCGTGGCTAGATCCAGAACCTTCCGCTGCTTACAGGATCATCAACGGATAATAGGATTACCCACTTCAGGATAAATTAAATTTGATTTAATTTATCTAATTTTATTTTAATTATTAAAATAATAAGAATTAGATCTAAAATATCCCAGAATTTGATTTAGGATCAAAGAGAAAAAATTTTTGAAATATATCTCTTGATCTGATCAGATCTGAACGAACCTGGTCCAGAAAATCAGGATTTTCCTTCAACTGGTATCAGAGCCAAGGTTCTAAAAGTATTTAGATCTTTTTTTAAATTTATTTTAATTAGAAAAATAAGTGATTTCAGATGTCACATGAGATGTGATCAGATCTGAAATCAGAAAAAATTAAAATTAAATGATTTGGATCTAAGATTAGAAAATATGCATGACTAGTTCTAAAATAGAATAGTTCTATAGAATAGTCTTGTATGTTTTCAATTTAATTTGATTAAATCATATTTTAGATCTATTTATTTACTTTTTTTGATATTATAATTATTATAATAACATCTAAAAAATAGTAAATAAAAATTATTTAATTTTAAACATCATATGAGATATGATTGATGCATGTCTAGACTAGTTGTAGAATAGTTCTACATAATTATCTAGATTAGAATTTATTTTGATTAGATCAATTTAAATCTAATTTTTTAGATTATTATGAGATAATTTAGATCTAAAAATATGCATGATTCGATACATGAGATGTATGCAAAATATGCCATGATTAGATCTAATTTGTATATGAGATATATGATATAGATCTAAAACTATTTTGTAGTATTACATGTTCCTGATTAAGGCGTTCCTCTTGGCCGTCCGGTCATAAGAATGAAGAAGGGTTTAAAGGCCCTCTCCTCCCATCCGATGGGGTGTCTTATGATGTGTAGGGTGCTGACGTTCGTCCTTAATCAGAAATCCAAAACTTACTTTCTGCAAAACCTAGATCCTGAAATCCTAGGATTTATTGTGCATATTTTATTTATGAACCCTACTTAATTAAAAATTAAGATTATGAATATTAATTAGATCTAAAATTAAGAATTTTAGATCTAAGACATATTCATAATACTGGGTTCGGGCTTGGGTAGCTCAATTAGGTCTAAGCGGTTGATCAAACCGAATCAAGAGTTGGTTAGATGGGATCAACAATGCTTAAATTGACCAGCCTAATAGGATTAAGTCTGGGTCAAGATCGAGTCACGATCAAGCAAGACCTAATTGGCTCAGAGGTTAGAGTCTGGATTGTAGGCTAACCCAATTGGTTCTGACTCAACAATTTGGTGTCTAAGGTAAGTTTGGCAATACGACCGACTGTTTTTAATTGAAGCTACTCGATCTGAATGCGTTCTTGTATGAGTTAATGGCATATTCCTTCCACGATCTCACTTACCTGAATATCTGTTGACACAGTTCTGATCTGAGGTGGTCAATAATCTGGGCTAACCATGACAGGTTAGTCATAATTGTTATGACTATAATAAGTCTAGTTTAATGAGACCTGAATCAATTTCTTTAAGAAAAGATTAAGTCTGAGGTCTTCCACCCTTGTGATGTGCGGGCCCTTCGGGGTTAAAGAGAAGATATTCATGAATCTCACCGTATCCAAAATATTATCCACTCCTTAGTTAAGTCAGACCCACCAATTTGCCAAACTGGATTCCTAATTGAGTCTCTCTATCGTATCCAAAAATATTGAGCCCAACTCATCCTCCAGCCCATAGCATCAATGCCTAATAGACATGGTTGCATCTTTTCTGAGTGCAACTGAGCCACTGTATCCAGCTAGAACAATC
>QRFJ01001475.1:0-48297 GCA_006176705.1 Cocos nucifera | reverse complement strand
GTCCTAATTAATAGCCTATCATTTGGTTGTGAACCCATTTAAGGACTAATCGATAAATCCTCTCTTTATCAAAACTAAATAGTCCTAAGGACTTCATCACAATAATGAAGTTCATTAGAAGATATAAACTTATGATGAAAAAAGATGCCAAAATATTTTTTATTATTTAATAAATTAATTATAATATCTCAACCGTCAACAGATTGATGATTGGCTTTGGGACATAATTTCCAACAAGACATTAAGTGGAAATCAATCAAAATTCAAATCCCCTCGTATGGAGCAAATATTTTTTCAAAATTATCTTGGAGCAGTCTTCAAGATGTCTCAAAATTTTTTTGAAAGCTCTCGAGTGGACTGGCACACCCCAAGCGCTGTTCTGGCACAATTTCGAAAGATCTCAAAGAAATCTCGAGAGCTCTCAATCTCAGACGATAGAAATCTAGTTTTTTGTACCCTAAGAGCGAGAGATCTCGCAAGATTCTTGAGAGGTCTCGCAGTCTCCATGAGATGTGTCATTTAGAATCAAGAGGTCACGATCTGAGACGAGCCATTTTTTCCAAAAAGATGATTTTTCATGAGATTGAAGGCGAGAGCTCTCTTATTCAAACTGAGAGGCCCTAGAACTTAGCTAAGCATCTCGAGACAAACCGAGAGGTCTTGAGACTCGATGATAACTTTTTGATGGAGCATTTCAGATCAGATTTTTTCGACTACAACAGCTAGTTGCTGCTCTCCAATATTTGAATTTCACTTTTTCTAAGCTCCAATCATCATTAGAAGAGAGAAAATGTTGTAGATATAAAAGGAACAAGGCTTATTCATGTTCAATCCAAGAAAAATGAGAGAAAAGAAAAACATGCTCTATTCTTGAATGAAAATCTCCATCTTCAATCAATCTATTCTCTCAAGCATTGAAGAATCATCAAGTGCATTAACTCCATGGATTCAAAAAGGCCTTCAATGAATTGCAAGAATAACTCTTCTGCTCATTCAAAGGAGCCTTTTGAGTTGAAACATTTCCTTTCCCCTTTCCATGTATTTGGTTTTAGTAGGGGTTGAAACTTGGGTTTTGAAATTTTTTTCTCCTTTTGTTTATTTAGATTGGTTTATTTGATTCTTGTAAGGATTGTGGTTGGTGAACCTAGAGAAAAATCAACTGAATTATTGGATGATGAGCCTAAAAAAACTATCCGACTATAATCTTGAGGGATTATAGTGAAATTCTCAAGAGTTTGCTTGAGGAGTGGACGTAGGTGAAGGAAAATCTTAATTTTTCGGGGTCAGATTCGTTCAGATCTGATTGGATCGAGAGGTATATTTTAAAAATTTTCTCTTAGATTCTAATCAGATCAAACATTTTTCAGATCTAATTTTATGATTTGATAATCAAAAAAATTAAATTAAATTAAATCTAAATTAATTTTACCTTGATTCTAGGTAATCTGATTATCCATTGATGATCGTGCTGAAGCCCTGAGGTTCTGGATCTAACCATGCAAGCGCCTAGCCTCTACTGATATCCACTTAGGCTGGATCTGGAGATCTTCTCCTTCTCTTTCATTTTTCTAAAAATTAGATCTGGATCTGATTTGGAGGATCTTCAAAACTCCTTTCGAAGATCTGTTGTTGTCTCTGCAGTAGTGTTGCCTTCTTCCTTTTTCGTCAGCCTTTTCTTGCTTGAGTCACACTAATCTGAAGGCCCAACTTCTTTAGGCATGGAGAGGAGAGAGAGGATTAGAAAGGTGGCATGGAGGAGGAAGAAGGACAGCCTTGAGGCATGGCTAAGAGAGAAGTCTATAAAAAGTGGGTGCAGACTAGTCTTTATATAGACCCTGCTGCGCAATGCAGTGCCACATCACCCCGGCCAATCACGTAGCTTCATTTAATCAGATCTAAATCTGATTGGTGGGATGACATCACTTGATCCAATCAGATGAGAGACCCATAGATTCATCCTAAGGTGGCGCCTAAGACTAGTCAAAGTCTATAGGTGAGGGTCACCTAGTTTGAATCCAAGAAGCAACCTGGAGTTCCATCCGTATGGGACTCCAGGCATCCCTATCCATGGGCGCACGCCATCCTAGGCATGCATCACTTCCTTTCAAATTTCTAGGGAGGAGACTGAAGGAAAATTCTAATTTTTTGGATCAGCTTCGTTCAGATCTGATCAGATCAAGAGATATATTTTAAATTTTTTTCTCTTTGATCTAGATTAGATCTAAGATGTTTTAGATCTAATTTTTATTATTTTAATAATTAAAATAAAATTAGATAAATTAAATCAAATTTAATTAATCTTGAAGTGGGTAATCCTATTACCCGATGATAATCCTGTGAGCAGCGGAAGGTTCTGGATCTAGCCATGCAAGTGCCTGGCTTCTACCAGTATCCACTTAGGCTGGATCTAGAGATCCTCTTCTTTTCTATCATGTCTCCAAAAATCAGATCTGGATCTGATCTGGAGGATCTTCAAAATACCTTTCAAAGATCAGCAGTTGTCCTTTGTAGGAGCGCAACCTTCTAGCTTTCAGTCGCCATTCTCTCGTCTAGATTGCACCAACCAAGAATCCAAACCTCTTTGGATGTGGAGAGAAGAGGGAGAAGGTGCTTTGGCATGGAGGAGGAGAGGAGAAGTAGCCTTGGGGCATGGAGAATTATGATGATCTTTGAGTTGGGCGTAGGATCTTATTTATAGACTAAGCGTGATCCAACTCTTCTTCCCAACCAATCACAACCCTTTGTGAAATCAGATCTAAATCTGATTGATGGGAATAGAGTCCCCTGGATTCCTCCTTAGATGGCACCTAAGACTAGTTAAAGTTGATTCTTAGGAGAACTCTAATCGAAATCCAAAAAGGAGATGGAGTCCCTGTCCAATAGGGACTCCTGGGCGCCTCCAACTTGGGCACACGCCAAGGGTGGCGTGCGCCGCACGCCATCCTCCTTGCTAGGTTCTGGCAGGGGGACAAGCCCCCACCAGCCCTCCAATAGGTGTGTGACACATGGACAAAAGTCAAAGTGTCAATGGTCAACATTTGACCAGTCAAAGATCAACTTTTGACCAAAGTCAAAGGACGAGAAATGGCAGATGACCAAAAATGGTAGGTAATGTCTTACAAAATAAGATAACCTTTTCTGACTTGGACAAGCTCCAGTCAGACAAAGTGAAGATCTCTAAATGAGCACAAACTCCTTTGGCTCAGTCAGGACAACTATTTATGATAGTAAAAGAAGAATGTTAGGTTCAAGTCGATTGAATCTTCTCCAAAGCCAATCATCAATCTGTGACGGTTGAGATATTAAATAATTTATTAAATAATAAAAAATATTTTGGCATCTTTTCATCATAATTTATCTTCTAATGAACTCATTATGATGAATCTTAGACTTTTAGATAAAGAGAGGATTTACGATTAGTCCTTAAATGGGTTCACAACCAAATATAGGCTATTAATTAGGACAATAGCATTTCAAGCATAGGTCGCTATATGCCATATAGTTGGTTATCCCTTAACCAAGTATGGGCATACTGGTGAGGTGTATGTGTAATCATCAATTGAACGTGACCAACTCCACAGCATTCTACGGAATTTTTTGATGGATATAGGTAAAGTTTCCTTAGATCTGAGATCATCTCAGTGACTTACAAGCAACTCACTATACTTTAGTATTGGACTAACTGAATTTCTAATTCAGTAATGGAAGGCTTCTAGACACAATCAAGTACTTGCAAAGTCGGAGTGTGATCAAGATGGAATTGACCACTCTAAGAGTTGGAGAGAATGTATCACTGTATTTCAATATAGCAAAACCTTGGCCAGGATAATCCATCTGATAGATTTGGTATTTTGAAATACAATGTGGACAATCTGATCAGAGTTGATAGTCGAACTCTGATGTGTCATATGAGCATTATGGTCAAAGGGATGAATTATATGAAAACTATATCTGCATGGGTTCTAAGGATGGTGTTCTACACCTTCGACCTATCCGGCCATCGGATATTATTGCTAGATGATCACTTTGATTGGTACAAAAATTTATTTCTATGCTATAAACTTAAGTTCAGACCTATGAGATCACACATATTAGAGCTTACAATCTGATCGGATGGTTGATCAACAATTAAGAATCGTTTTAGGGTTAAACAATCAATGCGATTGGTGTTTAACTACTGTAAGTATTGTAGGAGGATCGATTAGCAATTAGATTGCTAATTAGCTTAATTTGATTAAGCCAATAGGCTAAGATTAAGTTTAATTAAGTATAATTTAATTAAATTTAATTTGAACTTGATTGGATCAAGTCTAATTGATTTATTGGATAAGCTAAGTGCAAGGAAGAACTAGTCCTAGTCTAACCAGGACTCGGATTAACCTATTTTTTTAATTTAATTAGAAAATAAATTAGAATTAAATATAATTTAATTTAATTAATTACTTAATGGGCTAGGGTCTTGTTTAATTAGGTTGGTTTAATCTTGATTTTATTTGATTTATAGATCTCGTTTGACCAAGTCAAAATAGGAGTCCTAGTGTAACTAGGACTCCCTATCTCCTTGCGCCACCTTGATCCCAATGCCCCCCATACCTATGTTTTAGATATTTTTTATAGAAAATCTCTTTCTTCCTGATTTCCACACCCTGTCTCTCCCTCCACGTCATATTTGGAAGTTAGGTGGAAGATCAATCAAAGGGAATTTTTTGCTTAGGATCTTGAGATAGAATCCTTATTGACCAAAACATCTTCCTTGAGTACTACCCCCTCTTTTAATTAATTCTTCTCTTATTTCATAAAAATAATCTATTTTTTTATGCACCCTCTCTTGCTGGTCCATGCCAAAAATTGTGGAGGAGGCACCCAAGAGTTGGGCACCCCAACAACTTCTAATGTTTGGATATTCTATCCAGGAATTTGACTAACTTGAACTCTCATTTTTCCTATTTATTGGATGAATTTTTCTATTTTTTATGAAAATATAGAGCTTTGGAGGATGGGGTGTGTAAAATTAGGAAGAGGGTCTGGGCGTGGGGTCCATAGGCACCAAACTAGGTGTCTAGTGAAAGAAAGAGAGAAGAAGAAGAGGGTCTTCTTCTAGGGCTTTTATTTTCAATCTGTCCTCTTTCTTTTGTTTGTTTGAGAGGTTTAGATCAAAAAATTCTCATCTTCTTCTCATTTTTGAGAGTCCAAATTTCGAAGGGAGCATCGGATCGATCGCGAACAAGACAGCTTAGTACTATCATGTTGTGCAATTTTCTGCATCGAATTCAGATCAGAGATCTAGGTCATGTGGATGACTCCGAGGCCGGGCATGTCGGCTTCTGACTCATCCTCAAGCTGGATAGCAAGTTAGATGTCAAAACTTCAGGTAATAGATTAATCTATAAATTTTATATCATTTGTAAGATTGTAATCTAAGATCTTAAGATGTTATTATTTAATTGATTATTTAATAATTTTAGATTTATTAAGTCTTTCACTATAAGATCTTGAAAATGTTTCAAGATCTACCTATGAAATTCTAGATCTGATTCCTTTAATTGGTATCAGAGCCTATGTTCTTATTACATGATTTTTGTCCATGTCTAGATTATTTCTTAGATTAGATCTAATTTATAATATAATTATTAAATCTAAAATTAAAAAATAAATAAATAAATAAATAAAATATTTTAGATTACACGGACTACCATAAGGTTGTTTTACTGTAAGATTTATCTCTTACAGTGAATAGATTGTCTTAGTACGTGCTGATCTAAAATATTGATTATAAAATTTTAGATTAGATCTAAGAGATTTTATGATCTGATTAAAAATATTTTAAAATAATTTCAATCATCATAAATGTGTTAGATTTGATCTAGAAAGATTTATGATTGATTATTATTGAAACTATTTCAATTACATGAATCTGTTTAGATTAGATCTAAAGTAGTTTTATATTTATTTTACTTGCATATTGATTATGAATCAAATGTGCAACTTGATTGATAGAACCATGTTGTAAAAATATTTTACAAATATGAAAATCATTTTTGAAAAGCTGAACCCCAACCCTCAGCCCAAAACTTAATTGAGAATTAAAAAGTTGATTGATTAGGTTCTAGGATTATGAATTGAAGATCCTAAGACACAAATCACAACACATTGGGTTAAATGGGTTAGTGAAGATTAGGTCCATTAATTGGGTTAGACCTAGAGTTAGATTAAAGAATGGACTTAATTAGAGAATTGACTAAATTTAATTAATTATTGTCTTAGATTAGATCAAAAATTCTCTAGATCAATTGCAATAGTTGTAGTTGGTCAAGTCCATGTCTTTAACAAGACCCAAGATGGACTTGATTCTTGGCTATGCGATCTAACATGAACTGTTAGGTTGATCTAATTAAAACTAATTAAACTAGTTGATATCTAAGATAAATCAGATCAGTGGTTTTTAATTGGCAGCCCGCTTATCTGGCCATTTCTGATAGTGTTTAAGGCAAGCCTGATAGGCCCTTCCACTGATCGAACTTACCTGGCCTCTTGGTGAGATTATGTTTTGATTGGATCGCTTGACTATTCGAGCTTATCCATGTCAGCTAGGTAAATTAATTTGACTGATTTAGGTGCTCCTAGACTAGCCTATTAATGGTCTCCCTTAATTTGACTTGGTGAAGTTAGTGGGAGGATCATGACAAGCTGGTTAATCTGACATACTCACTTTTATAAATAAATCCTCTAAAATTATTAGGTCCCTAAAATGAAATAGTTATATGATAACTGGATCATAGCCTCCCATTAAAGTGGATGATAATGAGTTCATCAGTTGGATAATCATTGGAGGCCCAAAGGCCTGGTGCTTATCGATTGATGAAATTATCATTCATTATATGATCTCTTGGATACATCTTTCTAAATGGTGGTCAGGTGGGCCAACCAAAGTTGGGCTTGATCATTCATTGGTTGGAAGGGCCAAGTATGGTCATGTTAATGGTTGGACCTAACCAAACCCTTTTCTAAGAAGGCCAAGCCAACTGATCAGGGCCTGAGATAAAATTTAATTATTAAAAATTATTTAAAGAAATAATTGATTATGAACCTACCCTTAGATGTACATGGGTGGGCTAACCAAAGTTGGGCTCGTGTACAGTCTATGTGGATTCTAGTACCCACTAAGGAATTAGGATAATTCCTCAAATTGGAGGTAGAGGCTACCAATTCGAATAAAATAGTGAAAAAAATCTTTTGATTAAAGTCCAAATCTTTAGGTTTAATGAATTAATTACTAATTAGGTTTTGATTTTCCTTTGTGCAAACAGGGCCACTTCTCTATCGCTCCGATCATTGTTGGACAATGATAAGTTGGTGGGATACAACTTTGGTAGCTGATATCGAAAGTTGAAGATTGTCCTAGAACATGAACGGATCCTATATGTGCTGACGGATCTTGCACCTGAGGAGCCAGCTATCAATGCACGTGAAATAGTTAGAGACACTTATCAGAAGTGGCCCAGTGACCAAACCATGGTGCGCTGCATTATGCTGGCTGCGATGAGCGACGAGTTTAGTTGCAAGTTTGAGATAGCTCAGCCAAATGAAATGCTCCAAGTGTTGGAGAATTCTTTTGGCACACTCGATGATGTTGAGAGGCACAAGACTAGTTGTGTCATCTTCAACACCAGAATGTAGGATGGTGCCTCTATTACTGATCATGTATTGTACATGATCGAGTTGATAGAGCGCTTGAGCAAGCTTGGATTTTTCTTGCATAAACAACTTGGAAAAGATGGAATATCAAAGCCCGAAATGGACTACCATGGGTTACTGGGGTTGCTTCAGAACTTTAAGAAGGATCACCAACTCCATAAGGAGTTGGTGAACTTAGTGGGAGGTTCGTCTTCTCGTTCTTGATCCTTTGGAAAAGAGAAGAAGAACAAGAAGAAGAAAGCCAAGAAGGTGCATGTTCATGCTAGGACACCTATGCAGGCTCAGACCCCAAAGACCAAGCCTGATAAGAGTCAAGTCGAATGCTTGTTTTGCAAGAAGCAGGAGTACTGAAAGAGAAACTATCCTTAATACATTACCTTCCTGGACCCGAATAGGCAGAGAAAGAAGAAAACTATTACTGGGCAAGGTATTTATATGATAACTCCTTATAATTTCTCTATTTGTGATATTACCGACTGGGTATTAGATACTGGTAGCTCTTACCATATTTGCAATTCGTTGTAGGGATTACAGGTCAGTAAAAGATTCAAACAAGGCGAGAGATTCCTAAATGTTGGAGATGGAAGATCAGTTTCAGTTATAGCTTTAGGTATTTTAAAATTTGTATTTGAATCTCATACCGTTGTTATTAGTGATTATCATTTTTGTGCTAGTTTCTTTTTAAATATCATTTCTATAGGCCTTTTGGCCATGAACAATTATGAAATTTCAATAAAAAAATAAGTTTATAATGTCATTATGAATGGTGTTACTGCTTTCTATAAATAATTAAACAATGATGTATATATGTTATCACAATCTATTAATGTAGTCTATTCTACTAGCAAGCACCTTAGATTAGATAGTATATCAAATATCTACTTATGGCACTATAGGATAGGTCATATAAACAAGAATAGGATAAACACGTTGACTTAGGAGGGAATCCTCAAAGTTAATGATTATGAATCACTTCCAACCTGTGAGTCTTATCTTCTTGGTAAAATGACCAAGTCACCTTTTACTGAAAAAGGTGAGAGAGCCAATTAGATCTTAGGTCTAGTACATACTGATGTATGTGGACCAATGAGCACAAGTGCTAGAGGTGGATATGTCTACTTCATCACTTTCATAGATGATCTATTCAGATATGGATATGTCTATCTGATTAAACATAAGTTGGATTCTTTTGAAATGTTCAAATGATTCTGAAGTGAAGTAAAAAAATAAACTGAAAAGAGTATTAAAACTCTTCGATCTGACCGAGGAGGAGAATATCTTTCTAGTGAGTTTCTCACATATCTAGGAGAGAATGGAATTCTCTCTCAATGGACTCCTCCTGGAACACCATAGCACAATGGTGTGTCTGAAAGAAGGAATCGAACTCTATTAGACATGGTCCGATCCATGATGAGATTTGCCAGCTTATCGATATCCTTCTAGGGATATGCACTCGAATTGGTTTGTTATTTATTAAATAGGATTCTAAATAAATCTATAGTTAAAACTCCATATGAGATACGGATAGGACGTAAGCCAGCACTTTCACACCTTAGAATTTGGGGGTGCCCGGCTTATGTCAAACGGTTAGTTACAAACAAACTTGGACCTAGGTCTGACAAGTATACATTCATAGGGTACCCAAAAGAGACCAAAGGATACTATTTCTACCATGCTGATGAACAAAAGGTGTTCATCAACCTTAGGACAATCTTTTTGAAAAAGAAGTTTCTTGATGAAGGAACTGTTGCCTCTAAGGTTGAACTTAATGAAGTTCAATAGATAGAATGTTTGACACAAAATGTTAAACCTAAGTCAGATTTCATCAAATCAAATCTGAAGCCTAGTGAACCTGCACCATTAAGATGATCCGGTAGAGTACCCTATCATTCGAACAGATACTATGGATTCTTGATCCAAGATGGCGATCCCATCAAACTCGATGAGAATGATGAGGATCGATCACTTATATGGATGCGATGCAGAGATTCAACTTTGAGAAATGGCTAGAAGCCATGAGATTTGAAATGGATTCCATGAAGGTCAATGATGTATGGACATTAGTTGACCCACTTGAAGGGGTTAAATCCATTGGGTGTAAATGGATCTTCAAAAGAAAAAGGGGTGCAGACGGAAAGGTGGAGACCTATAAAGCTCATCTAGTTGGCAAGGGATATCATCAATGTTATGGTATTGACTATGATGAGACATTTTCTTCTATGATAATGTTCAAGTCCATTCGGATCATGCTTGCCATTGCTATCCATCTGGACTATGAGATCTGATAGATGGATGTGAAGATAGCTTTTCTAAATGGAGAGCTAACCACAAAGGTGTATATGATACAACTTGAAGGGTTCACATCCATAGATGAGCTCAAGGTGTGTAAGCTTCAAAGATCCATTTATGGATTAAAGCAGGCATTTTGGAGTTGGAGCATGCATTTTGATAAAGTGATCAAAACGTGTGGCTTTGCTAAAAATGGAGAAGAACCCTATATTTACAAATAGGCAAATGGTCTAGCAGTTGTATTCCTTATTTTGTATGTGGACGATATTCTCTTAATCAGGAATGACATCCCCGCACTATAAGGAATAAAAGTCTAGTTGTCATCACAGTTCTCCATGAAGGACTTGGATGAAACATCCTACATCCTAGGAATGAAGATCTATAGGGATAGATCTAAAAAGATGCTTAGTATATCCCAATCCACGTACATAGAAACTATGCTGAAGAGGTTCAGTATGGAGAATTCTAAAAAGGGCTATCTTCCGATAGGCCAAGGAATTTTTCGCTCTATGAAGGATTGTCCGACAACTCCTAAAGAGAGAGCGTATGAGTAGAATTTCATATGCTTCGATAGTGGGGTCCATTATGTATGCAATGACATGTACGAGATCAGATGTGGCATACTCACTAGGAGTAGTGAGTAGATACCAGTCTAATCTTAGAGAAAATCACTGGAAGGTTGTTAAAACCATCCTTAAGTATTTAAGAAATACTAAGGACCAATGGTTAGTTTATGGTGAGTCAGATCTAAAACTTATGGAATTTATAGACTCCAGCTTTCAATCTGATCATGATAATAGTAAAAGTGTATCGGGATATATCTTTACTCTAAATGGTGGAGCCATCTGCTAGAAAAGTTTCGAGCAGCATATAGTGGCTGACTCTGTTTGCGAAGCAGAGTACATTGCAGTATCAGATGTAGCAAAGAAAGCTGTATGACTGAGAAAGTTCATCATCGAGCTCGGAGTAGCACCCTCCATTGATGGTCTAGTCCTGCTCTACTACGATAGCACTAGCGCCATAGCTCAAGTAAAGAAATCGAAGGCACACCAGCAAACAAAGCACATTTTGCACCGCTTCCATTTGGTCCATGAGATCGTGGATCATGGTGACGTCGACCTTCAGAAGATCGACGAAAAGAAGAACCTAGCCGACCCCTTCACTAATGCCCTAGCAATTAAGGAGTTCGATAATCATAAGTCGAAGATGGATATTAGATACTGTACTGAGTGGCTTTAGGACAAGTGGAAGTTGTTGGAAATTATGTCTCAAATCCAATCATCAGCTTGTTGATGGTTGAGATATTGTAATTAATTTATAAATTAATAAAAAATATTTTGGCATCTTTTTTCATCATAAATTTATATCTTCTAATAAACTCCATTGTTGTGATGAAGTCCTTAGGATTGTTTAGTTTCAATAAAGAGAGGATTTATCGATTAGTCCTTAAATGGGTTCATGACCAAATGATAGGCTGTTAATTAGGACAACAACGTCTATCAAGCATAGATCGCTATATGCCATATAGATTGGTTATCCTCTTAACCAAGATATATGGAGACACTGGTATGGTATACACGTGAGATGTATACCAACTCTAGAGCATTCTACTGTCGAGAATATTTCTGATGGGATATAGGTATAAGTATCCCTTAGACCTGAGATCATCTCAGTGACTTGCAAGCAACTCATTGTGCTTTAGTATCAAACTAACTGAATTTCTAATTCAGCAATGGAAGGCTTCTGGGCACAATCAAGTACTTACAAAGTTGGAGTGTGATTAAGATGAAATTGACCACTCCAAGAGTTGGAGAAGAATGTATCACTGTATTTTAATATAGCAAAATCTTGGCCAGAATAATCCATCAGATGGATTTGGTATTTTGAAATACAATATGGACAACGTAATCAGAGTGGACGGTTGAACTCTAATGTATCCTATGAGCATTGTGGTCAAGGGGATGAATTATGTGGAAACTATATCTGTATGGGTTCTAAGAATGGTGTTCTATACTTTCGACCTATCCGGCCATCGAGTATCATTGCTAGATGGTCATTTTGATTGATACAAAAATTTATTCCTATATTGCTGACTTAGGTTTGGACCTATGAGGTCACACATATTAGAGCTTATGATCTGATTGGATGGTTGATCAATGATTAAGAATCATTCTAGGATTAAACAATCAATACGATTGGTGTTTAACCTAGTGCAAGTATTACAGGAAGATTGATTAGCAATTGAATTGCTAATTGGCTTAATTTGATTAAGCCAATAGGTTGAGATTAAATCTAATTAAATATAATTTATATATTTGGTTTGGGATTGATTGGATCAAGTCCAATTGGTTTATTGATAAGCCAAGTGCAAGGAAGAACTAGTCCTAGTCTAACTAGGACTCGAATTAACCCAATTTTCTAATTTAATTAGAAAATAAATTAAAATTAAATATAATTTAATTTGATTTAATTAATTCCTTAAATAGGCTAGGATCTTATTTAATTGGGTTGGTTTAATCTTGATTTTATTTGGTTAAAAGATCTTGTTTGACCAAGTTAAAATAGGAGTCCTAGTGTGACTAGGACTCCCTATCTCCTTGCGCCACCTTGGTCCCAACACCGTCCATACCTATTTTTTAAATATTTTTCATGGAAAATCTCTTTCTTCCTGATTTTCATGCCCCCTCTCTCCCTCAAAGTCATATTTGGAAGTTAGGAGGAAGACCAAGTCAAAGGAGGAATTGGTTTTGCTTAGGATTCTATGAGATAGAATCCTTGTTGACCAAAACATCTTCCCTTGAGTGTCACCCCCTTTTTTAATTAATTTTTCTCTTATTCCATGGAAATAATTTTCTTTTTTGTGTGCCCTCCCTTGCTGGCCCATGCCAAAAATTATGGAGGAGGCACCCAAGAGTTGGGCACCCGAACAACTTCCCATGTTTGGATACTCCTAGTCTAAGCATTTGACCTAACTTGGACTCTTCTTTTTTCCTCTTTATTGGATGAATTTTATTCTAATTTTTTTATGAAATATAGAGTTTTGGGAGAGGTTTGGGGTGTCCAAAAATCAAAGGAAGAGGATCCTTGGGCATGGGGGTTCCATAGGCACCAAACTTGGTGTCTAGGTGAGAGAAAAGAGAAGAAGAAGAGGGTCTTCTTCTAGGGCTGTTTTATTTTCAATCTCTCCTCCTTTCTTGTGAGTTTTTTTTGAGAGAGTCTCAGATTAGAAAACTCTCATCTTTTTCTCATGTTTTGGAGAGTCCAAATTTTGAAGAAGGAAGCATCGGATTGACCATCGAAGAAGGATCAGCATAGTACTAGCATGCTATGCTGATTTTCTGCATCAAACTTTAGATCAGAGATCGTAGGCTTGTGTAGATGACTCCTAAAGATCAAATGCATGTGTGGCTCGTGACTTCATCCTCAAGCCTAGATCAGTAAGTTAGAACATCTAAACTTGCTTAGGTAACAGATATGATCTATAAACTTCATACCTGCATTTGATATAGTGTAGATGTAGGTTGACTTAATCAACCTTTTTCTTTTTTATTTGATTTTAATTTTTGATTTAATATCATGCCTTAATCATGTAATAGATTTTAGATCTAGGTGTTTACATGATTATTTAAATAAATTTTAAATTTATTTAAGTCTTTCGCTGTAAGATCTTGAAAAGGTTTCAAGATCTACCTATGAAACCCTAGATCTGGTTCCTTCATGTCTTTTTTATTTTGATCAAAGAGCTCTCTTTCTTCTGATATTAGAATACTCAAAATAAAATATATTAGTAATCATTTACTTTAATATTTGGTCATCATCAAAATTACTTAGGGGGTTCAATAGGGCACAAGACATTTAGTTATTGTGCGAACTTTCTCAGGGTCTACTGACAAGCCTTCAGGTGTTCATACAAATCCTAAGAAGATTATACGGTTTGTTAGAAAATCATACTTCTTTAGGTTTGCATAGAGGTTTTTGGCTTTCAAGACTTGACAGACTTATTGTAGATGGTCAAAGTGGTCTTCTTTGGTTCGACTATAAATCAAGATATCTTTAAAATACACGACCACAAATGAATCAATGAATAATCGTAGTACCTGAGTCATAATCCTCATGAAAGTACTAGAAGCATTGGATAGACCAAATGGCATGACTAGCCATTCATACAGACCATCTTTTGTTTTAAAAATGATTTTTCATTCATTATCAGGTCTAATTCTAATCTAATGGTATCCACTTTTTAAATCAATTTTAGAAAAGATAGTGGATCCAGACAGCATATCAATCATGTCATCCAACTTGGGGATAGGAAATTAATACTTCATAGTTATTTTATTTATTGCATGGCTATCTATGCACATCCTTCAGGTACCATCTTTTTTTGGGGTCAAGAGTGTGAAAATTATGCAAGAACTCAAACTTTCCCTCACAAAACCTTTTCTTAAGAGCTCGAAAACTTATCGCTGTAACTTTGCATGCTCGATGGGGTTTAAATGATAGTGAGGGAGATTGGGGAGAGTGGCTCCTGGAATGAGATCAATAGCATGCTGGACATCCTGCATTGGGGGCAAATGCTTCGGATGGTCTTCTGGGAAGACATCTTTAAATTGGTCTAAGAGGATGATCACTTCCTGAGAATACTGGTGTATAGGAACTATGTCTCCACTAGTTTCCTTAACCACCGAAATCCAGACCAAAGAGCCATCATTCAATTATTTTTCAAACTCTTTAGCACTGATTATGTGAAGGCTCTTTTTTTGTTTTTGGTCATTTTGGTTTTTATTTTTATTTTTCTTGGTAGCTCTAGGGGGTGAAGGATATATAGTGATCTTTTTATCCTGGCTCATAAATGTTCAAGTATTAGATCGACCATGGAGTGTGGCATCTTGGTCAAAGAGCCACGGTCTACCAAGGATGATGCTACCAACTTTCATTGGCAACACATCACACCAAATTTTATCTTGATATGATTGAAGTTTGATTGGGACCAAACACCTATGCCTAATGGCGATAGGCAAAGCATCTACCCATGCCATATTATAAGGACTAGGATGGTCTACAGGTGTTAAATCTAGGTGTGATATAGCATCAATGGAGATGGCATTGATGCAGCTACTACTATCAATAATTACCTTACATACTTTATTGCCTTGTCCGATAAAGGTTTGAAAAATAGCAATCCTATGCTAATCTCTTTCTTTGGGTTGGATTAACACACATCTAACCATGCTTAATCATTCTTCAGGTGCAATCTCAATTTGGGTGGTGTCATACTCTTTAAAGGTATCAGTTAACTTTGGGTCTGCGATATAGACTTCTTCTTCAGGATCATTCTCAGGATTTTCAATTTTAGATTTCCCTATGTGAAGGCTCTGGATGGGAATTGACTAGCAACATGGCCTAGTCCATTGCACTTGAAGCATTGAATCTTGGAGCTAATTCCTTGGAAAGTCTCTTTGATGACTTCTTTTCCTTTATCATCCTTCTTGGTTGGTAGTGTTGCAGATGAGTGATGCCCAGAGGTGGCAACCCAAGAGGAGGGGGGGGGGGGGGGGGTGAATTGGGTTTATAAAATTTTTGGCCAGATTTAACTCTACACAAGTATGTACTTTACTTAACTTAATTCAATTCAATAAAATTAACTAGTGTATGCAACGTAATCAAGTGTGAATGAATTTAAGTAAGAATTAATCTAAATTGGCAAGTAATTAGCAATTTAAGGCATGCAAGATATGTAAAGCAATAAAGAAGAAAATACAACACAAACGTACAAAGAATTTATAGTGGTTTGGTGCAACCCAGCACCTACATCCACTTTCCAAGCTTTTCTTGAAAATTTTATTATAATCCTAGATTACAGTGTATTTATTTTGACCTGGGATCACAAATAAATTCAGTTGGTTTTATCAGGCTAACCAACTACAACCCTACATCAATAGTTTTTTTGGATTCACTATCAACCCAGTTGGTTTTATGAGCTCTCCAATCAAAATCTATACACCATCCAATTATTGACTTGGATCAGCCTATACCCCAAATTTCTTATCCAAAAGAAACTTGTAAAGAAAATAAAAATACAAGTATTAAAATTCAGCATAAGAAAGAAAATAAAAAAAAACTTTTTTGGAGCTCAAAGAAGAGGCTGAATGAATGCTCTTTAGTAGCTTCTCTTCTCTTCAAATGGTGCTAAGAGATTGCTTGAAGTATTATGGAAGATGACTCTTGGATGCCCACTGAATTTGCAGCTCAAATCTCTCTTTTTTCTTCTTTTATTAGATATTCAATGTAACACTTTCTCCTTGAATGATTTTCTTTCTTAAATCCTTAAAAATTCCATTCAAAATATTTTTCTAACTCTTTTTATACTTGGGAGTGGCTTAGAAATGAGTTTTGATCGTTGGGAAGCTTGAACTAACCGTTTGAGTGGAGAATGGTCTGTTTGAAAAAGCTGCAAAAAACTAGCCATTTATAGCCATTGCAGTCACTGGGTAGGCTCAGTTTTTGATTGGGTCAACTCATTTTTTCACTGAGTTAGCTCAGTTTCTAACTAGGTCGACTCAGTATCAATAGATTTCAAAAATCAGCTTCTATTTTTTCTATTTTCTGAGACTAAGCTGATCTAGTTTCTTATTGAGTCGACTAAGTATTGAGCCAACTCAGTTTTTCACTATGTCATCTAAGTTCTCAACCTTCAATAATTCTGCATATATTTCTATATGAGTGGCTTTTTGTCTTCAACTTTTGAGGTCTTCTTGCATCCTTGATTTTTATGGTCTTTCCTATCATTAAGACTTTCAAAACTTCTTGTTTGAGCTTTATTTAAGCACTTGAAATTATTCTTTTTTTTGACTTTTCTTCTTTTAAGAAAATTTCTTTTATGGATTATTTCTTTATTTTAAGTACTTGAAAAGTTTTATATACATTCTTGAAATAAATGATTAGTATCATTTATACTCAACATTTTAGAATCATTAAAATCAATCTTAGGGTCAATAATCTCTTCCATTTTGATGATAACAAAATCTTAAGTATATATGCAATAAAAATAAATAATATGTTACAATGAATTTTGTCAAAATGTATCATGAAGTATCATAAAGTAAAGATTAAACACATGAATGAATATTTCATGAATATTCTCAATTAATCTTTTGATTTATTGTATATAATTAATTTATTATAAATATTTTAAATACTTATTTCAAATTTATATCTTAATTTAAGTCAATAAGTATTAAGATTCTAAGCATCAAATTCATTAAGTTTCTTAAGCATTAATCCTTTAAGCATATACTCAATATTTCTCTCCTCCTTTTTGACAGCATCAAAAAGATCATGGAAAGGATGAAGAAAAGTTATCAAAATCAATAACATGAATATATCAAAGTAAGAGATGTATCAAAGTAAGAAATGTATCAAATTTAGAAAATCAATTTAACTATATCAAAATAAGTTTAAAATATTTATTTTAATTTTAAAAATTAGCTTAAATTTAAATATCAAAGGCTCTCAGTCTTTTTGAATGAATATGATCTTTAATCAGATTTTTAAATATGCACTTTTAAGCTTTAAAAGGAATAGAGGTTTTAAAAAAATTGACCATGAAATTAAACATAATATGCACTTTAATATTCAATCTTTTTTTTCTTAAAAAAAATTAATCAATTAAGTTTAAAAAAGATATGTATTGAAAATGTATCGAGTAGAGTAAAATAAATAGTATCAAAAAAAATACTAGTCATGTTTTTAAATTCATTGCTTTGAGTAAAAATTATTTTAATATAAATAATTTATAAAAATTTTGCAATGCATATCAAAAATCTAGTATCAAATTTAAATTTTTAAAATTAAGTTTAGAAATTCATGTCTTGGAGCGAGAATATAATTTCAATTTAATTTAACTCCAATTAATTTTCAAAGATAATTATACAAATCAAAATATGAAATCAACATATTAATAATACTAATTTAAATAATTTTTAATTATTAAAAATAAATTATTAGTCTGAAACTATTTTAAATGAATAGCATTTTAAATTAAGTAAATTAAACTGAATAAATATATGAAAGCAAAAATTAAGAAGACTTTAAGGCATTTGATTGGAAATTTAAAATCAATACAATAAAGCTCAAAATAAGATAATTGATTGAGAATTAAAGATCATAAATTTATTAAAATTTTTAATCAAATCAAATTAGAAAATATTTGTCTCCCTGCTTTTCATACTAATAGCTGGATTAATTTATTTTTCAACTTTCTTCCTCTATTTATTTTTCAAAATTTACATGCTTAAGCTTTATAATTTTTGTTGCTTTCTTTTTTTCTTTCAAGTTAAGCATGTTTAATTGATACCACATTAATCTTTAATTAATATAAATTTATCTTTTAAGCTTAAATTTTAAAATTTGATTGTTACCATTTAGTATTTATTTTATCTTTGGTATTTTCTCTTCCTTACTTTTGCAAACAAAACTATTTTAAAATTAAATAAAATTTTAACAAAATAAATATCAATTAAGTAAATTAAGTATTAAATTATGCATTCAGTTTAAATAAATATAGCATTCACTTATGTAGATACTAAATTTTAAAAGAAATTATATTTCATTAACTTCAAAAGATGTTTACAATGATAACAAACATCTAAAAGTTCAAAAGTATGCTATATAAATGTATTTCTTAATTTTAATTAATAAGAACTTTAGACTTCAAAGATTTGAATAATATAGTCTTGAAAATATTTTTTTTTACTTTGATATTAAAGTAAATCATTCAAAAATGTATCATAAGAATTTATCTCAAATGTTATAATAGCAAGAATATAGCCATGAAAATTTATATTTGAGACAAAGCAACTATTTTTTTGCTAAAAGATAAATCAATAAAATATAAGATATATTATAAGCTGTCTAATTTTAAATGAATAAAACTAAAGTTTTCTTTAAATACTTGGCTTTAAAAGCAAATGATAACTTTTTAAAATATTTTGCATGATATCAACTTCAAAAGATTTAAGAAGAGCATTTTTCAAATTTATTTTTGGATATATCATTCCAAGCAAATCATAAAAAGATTTGTTTAATTTTTTAAAAAATATCTCTTTCTCTTCTTAAGTAGTGTAAATCAATTTGAAGTATAAATATATTGATCTTATAATTTATCTCAAGATATAATATCAAAAATATATTCATGCAGATCAGATTATACACAAGAATATTTTCTTCTTTTTGTCAAAGATAAAGCAATAGAATACAAGATGATAATAATCTATTTGATATCAATCATTGAAGTGTTTGATCGAAAAAGATGAATCAATTTAAATTTAGATTAAATTATCGTGATAAGTTAATTTGAATTGATATCAACAAATCATGCAAAATAAATCATAGAGAGATATTCTGTTTAAACTTAGGTCTTTCTTTTCTTAAGAAATATAATTTAAACAAGTTTAGAAAAGATATGAAATTCTTAATTTTATCTCAAATGATATCATATAAGTTATGTAAAACTAGATTTAAGATAAAACATTCTTTTCTTTTACCAAAAAAAAAGGAATAAAAAAATTTAAGACAAGAATAGACTGTTTGATATCAAGTATAAGAATTTTGATACTAATTGTTTTAAGAATTAGTTCAAACAACAAACTTCTTGGTATCAAACATAAAAAATAATTCAATTTTGGATACCCAATATTTTGAAGAGAAAAGATGATATGTTTGAAAGATCTTCTCCAATTTGATATCCATTGAGTTGAAATAAATTAAGATTTTTTTAAGAGATTTGATACCACTTTAAGATTGAAGAAAAACTAATTTTCAAATTCATTACTTGAAAATAATATAAATAAAATATGAAGTCATATTTTAAATTTAATTTGATACCAAGTATGAAAGACATTCTTCAAGTTGGGGGATAAAATCGATTGAGGTTAAATGAGAGGGATCTAGATATTGGCTCTATGTGTTGATCTAACTATGGAATTTTAAATCCTTAGGTGTTAATCTAAAATATAATGCAACTTAATACATCAAGTATTTTGAATTTTATAATTGATGTCTTATCTTTAAGTACTTATTTTATGCTAATTTTTATTAAAATTTTAATAATTTAGCATTTTATGGGGGAATGTCAAACTTAGTTTTACTTGTATGTTTACCAATTCAAAAATATTCATATCCAATTAAGTATCTTTTAATTTAAGTTTATCAATTATAGAATTGAAATAGAAAAGCTATTATATCATATTGAATTTCAAGATAATTTTAATTTATATCATAACATGATACTTAGAGGAGAGCATATTGACCTCTTA
This sequence comes from Cocos nucifera, assembly GCA_006176705.1. Taxonomy (NCBI): domain Eukaryota; kingdom Viridiplantae; phylum Streptophyta; class Magnoliopsida; order Arecales; family Arecaceae; genus Cocos; species Cocos nucifera. The sequence continues at coordinate 28,000 of QRFJ01001475.1, read as the reverse complement.
AAATCAAAATATTCAAATCATCAAAATGATCGAAAAAGTATAACAAGTAATTAAAAATTATTTTTATTTAAATTCAAATTTTTTTTGTTATAAAAGATATCATTTAATTAAGTTTAGAAAAGGTATGAAATTTTTTGAACTTGACTCAAATGGTATCACTTCGAGAGTATATCAATATAAAATAGATTTAAGACATTACATTTAATTCTTTTGCTAAGAATAATTTAATAAAATATAGGACAAGAATGATACTATTGATACCAATTAAACTAAAATTTAGATCAAATTGAGATTTTTTTGATAATTCAATATCACTTAAAGGTCAATTTGCAAATTCAGCTTGATACCAATCATTTTAGTTTTGAAATGATAAAGATGAATCGATTCAAATCAACTACTTTTAAGAATTTTGAATGATGAATCAATTTGAATTGATATCAACAAAACAATCAGGGCAAATCATATAGAAAATTTTAATTATTCTTCAAAAAGATCATCTCATCCTTTTCTTAAAGAAATATCAAGCAATTAGGTTCAAAAAAATGTATATAATTTTGAATTTGTCTCAAAAAATATTATATCAAAAGATATAGTTGTGCAAAATCAGATTTGAAATAAAGATATTCTTCTCTTTTTATCAAAAGATAAATCAATCAAATACATGATAAATAGTAAGCTGTGTGATACTAATTACTTAAAATTAATTTTTTTTTTAAATATTTAGGTTTAAAGATAAATAACAATAGTCTTGAAATATTTTATTTGATATCATCTTTAAAAAATTCAAGAAGAGCATTTTTCTAATTTAATTTTCAAAATCAATCAATTAGAATAAAATAAGAATATTCATCAATAAATTTTTTTTTAAGATCAAAGAGTCAATCAAATTGATGACTAAGAAAGATATTCAAGTAAATTTAGAAGATTAAAAATTAATCAATTGGGGGGTATGAAAATCAAACTAATCTAGTATGATCAAATCATGGAGAATCTAGATAATAGTTCTACGGAATTTGGTTCAACTTAGAAAATTTTAAATCCTTAAGATAAAACTAAGATGCAATGCATATTAACACTTTAAGTATTTGGTCTTTTATGATTGAATGTTTAATCTTCAAGTACTTAGATCATAAAATTTTTTTGAAAAATTTTGATAATTAAGTATCTTATGAAAAAATGTCAAAATTTGTTCAATTTATAAGTTTAGCATCCAAATAGTTTCACATACAATCAAGCTCATAGCAATTTAGATTTTTTAAATAATTGAAGGTCAATATAGCATGATACAAAGGATTGAACTGGCATGCTAAATTTAGAATAAAATAAAGATCTTAAAACAAATAATCAATATGATATACTATTTTTAAGCAATATATCAAAATATTCAAGTCATAGAGTATGATCATTATAAGTAATGATGAATCATCAAAATCAATCAAACACACTCAATAATTATACTAATTAATAATTAAAATATATTTAATAAATAATGATGGCATGATATGAGCAAAATTTAGATTTTATCAAATAGCATCATCCATCCATTTTTATTTTCAAGGCATCCACAAAAATTTTCTTTCTTTAGTTTCATTGGATCTTTGGTGTACCTGCAAAATTACTTCATAATTTTTGGTACCTAAGTCAACTTGGATCCATAAGAGTTAGTGCTCAAGATTCTTTTTGGAACCCAAATTTGTCTAACTAAAGTATGATTAATTCTTTTAAAATTACATTATAAAATTTTATGGCCTACTTTGTTATATTTAAAATATATAATTGAATGTTTTTCAAATGAAGCTTTGCTAAGCATATTTTTGACAAATTTCTATTTTCTCAAGGAATTATAACCAATTCCTGTTTTATCAAAAATGGCCTTTTGATTATTTAAAATTGCTTGAAGCTTTTGAGATCCAACTATAAATTTTTCAAACATCGACTTTAAGTTTTCAATCTCTTTTCTTAGATTGGTATTTTTTCCCAAAAGAGATTTCTTTTCTTTCAACAAGTTTTCTTTTTCTTCAATATGAAATTTCGATCTTTCTAATTCCATTTTTAGCTTAATGTTTTCTTCAACTAAAGATTTTTTAGATTTAAGAAGTACTTTCTTTTCTTTAGTCAAAGCATTATTTTCTTTCAAAATATCTTTCTTTTCTAATGAGACTTTACTCTTTTTATTAGCTAAGAGAAGATTTGACTTTTTGAATTCTTTATTTTTTAGCCTTAACTTTTTAAATTCATCCATTAATTTATTAAAGACTTCATATAATTCATCAAGTATAAATTAAAAAAAAATTCTAAATTTACCTCATCTTCATTGGTTATGAGGCAAAGATTTGTAGCACTTTCTTCCTCCTTTTTATTTCTCATTTCTTTGCTTTGCTTCCTCTTAATTAATGCTTTCTTTTTCTTTTATTTCTTCTTCTTCTTCTTCTTCTTTTCATCCTCATGAGCCATGAGGGATAAGTTGAGGTGAGCTTCCTTAACTTCTTGGAAACTTGGTTCTTCTTCTTGATTTGCTCTCCCATAAATCATTTTTAATTTCTTTCATATTTGATTTACTGAAATACATGAAAAAATTTTATTAAACTCATTAATATCTAAGGAGCAATAAAGTATATTCATTATCTTAGCATTCATTTGAATCACTTCTTTATCATGAATCAATGCATTGAGTGTGTGTAGGTCATTGATTATAATTGATTATAATTTTTTTATAAATTATAGTCATGTGCTTAAATGAAGATTTTTATTTTAATTTTCCAATGTATGTAATTTGATTCATTTAATAGTGGTAGTCTATCTATGGAATAACCTTCATTAAACAAAGACTCCATTTGAGTTACCATTGATCTTTTGTCTTTTGACTACTAGGTCAACAAATAAATATTAAAGCACCTACTCTGATACCACTTGTTGCCCAGAGGTGGCAATCCAAGAGGAAAAGTGAATTAGATTTATAAAATTTTTAATCAAATTTAACTCTACACAAGTATGTGCTTAACTTAATTTAATTCAATAAAATTAACTAGTGTATGCAATGAAATCAAGTGTAAATGAATTTAAGTAAGAGTTGATTCAAATTGGTAAGTAATTAGCAATTTAAGGTATGTAAGATATGTAATGTAATAGAAAAGAAAACACAACACAAACGCATAAAAAATTTATAGTGGTTTGGTGCAACCCCACACCTATGTCCACTCCCCAAGCTTTTCTTGAGAATTTTACTATAATCCTAGATTACAGTGCATTTATTTTAACCTAGGATCATAAATAAATTCAGTTGATTTTATCGGGCTCATCAACCACAATCCTACATCGATAGTTTTTTTGGATTCACTATCAATCCAGTTGGTTTTATGGGCTCATCAATCAAAATCTATATACCATCCAATTATTGGCATGGACCAGCCTATATCCCAAGTTTTTTATCTTAAAAAAACTTGTAAAGAAAATAAAAATACAAGTATTAAAATTTAGCACAAGAAAGAGAATAAAAAGAAAACTCTTTTAGAGCTGGAAGAAAAGGCTGAATGAATGATCTTTGGTAGCTTCTCTTCTCTTCAAATGGTACTGAGAGATTGCTTGAAGTGTTATGAAAGATGACTTTTGGATGTCCTCTGAATTTGAAGCTCAAATCTCTCTCTTTTCTTTTTTTATTAGATATTCAATATAACATTTTCTTCTTGAATGATTTTCTTTATTAAATCCTTAAAAATTCCATCCAAAATATTTTTCTAACTCTTTTTATACTTGAGAGTGGCTTAGGAGTGAGTTTTGATCATTGGGAAGCTTGAACTAGCTGTTTGAGTGGAGAATGGCCCGTTTGAAAAAGTAGTAGAAAACTAGCCATTTATAATCATTGCAGTCATTGGGTTGGTTTAGTTTTTGATTAGGTCGGCTCAATTTTTTACTGGGTCGGCTTAGTTTCTAATTGGATTGGCTCAGTATCAATAGATTTCAAAAATTAACTTTCTATTTTTATATTTTCTGAGACTAAGCTGACCTAGTTTTTCACTGAGCCGAATAAGTACTAAGCCAGCTTAGTTTTTCACTGGATCATCTAAGTTCTCAGCCTTCAACAATTCTGCATATATTTCTGCATGAGTGATTTTTTATCTTCAACTTTTGAGAGCTTTTTCCACCTTGATTTTTATGATCTTTTCCATCATTAAGGCTTTCAAAACTTCTTGTTTGAGCTTTATTTGAGCATTTAAAATCATTCTTTTCTTTGACTTTTCTTCCTTAGATAAGATTTCTTCAATGGATAATTTCTTCATTTTAAGTACTTGAAAAATTCCTACATACATTCTTGAAATGCATGATTAATATCATTTATACTCAATATTTTAGAATCATCAAAATCAATCTTAGGATAAAAAATGGGAGACGACTAACAGAAGTCTGATTCACACTAGGTCTTGGGCCTAAAATACCTAGTCTAGGAGGCTCAGGTCGATGAGTGATCAACAACCTCTTGAACCTCTCATAGCCCTGGGCCAATTGGTAGGCCTGCTCTAAATTGTAGACATCTTGCATAAACAATTCTCTCTAGATATCTTCTCTCAATCCAACTCTAAACTTAGATAGGGTGACAGACAGATCCTCGATCATATTGCAGTGCATTAGAAATGAAGGAAAACTAGCAAGATTTAGGGCATGCCTTTCCAAACTTTTTCAAAAATTAATAACAGTGGAAGTAGAATTAATCAAAAGTTAATTTTATGCATGCTATGATCTAATCATAAAATCGTACTCAGGATCTTTGGCATGCTTATATGAATCAGAAAAATAAAATACATTCGATTAGCAAATCACATTTGCTGACCGATCTATATTCAGAACATAGCACCTATGTAAAGGTAGATGATCACCATAATCTAGATCCATCGAAAGATGTTCTCCCATCGCACTACAGCCGTACACATGTCCGGCCTCTATGGTGAGTTCACATGGAGCCCCTGGTCTTGATCAGCCCCTCCAGAGTGCTAGCTCCTCTCCAGGGCCTTGATAGTTGACCTTCATCGATCCAATTGATGAACTTCTCTCAAACTTCTAGATACTCCAGAAGATTAGAAGACTCTATGGAGGATGACAAGATGGTGGTGGAAAAAATCGATGGAGATCTTGCACTCACGGCGCTCAAACTCTCTACCCAAAACCTTGAGTCCCAACTTTAAGATTTCAGCACACACCCATAAGAATCTTGACACTCTTCTCTCTCATGCCAAAAGAGATGCACCTTCTCTGATTTCTATCTTATAGAAATCTCTCACGAAACCTCACATCCCCCCATGCATTCCCCAGGCATCTCTCTTGCACATGCTCAAAAAATCCTATTTTTTAATAGGCGTCAATGCATGGGAGGATAAGGATAGGTTTGGTTGAATTTGTTTCAACCAATTCTTTTGAATTCAAAATTCAAGAGGACTCCTTATCTCTTTTTATCGCCCATCACAATGTTTAACATGTAGAAGGACTCTCCCTTTGTGTGCACATGCCAATGAAAACATATTGGCATCAAAAGAAGAATGGTGTGGAGTATGGGAGCTTGAACTAACTTCAACCTCCAACACACTTGAATTCAAAATTCAAGTGATTCATCCTAATCCAACTTCTTGGATCAGATCAAAAGTAGAAAGATGGAGGGCATAAACTCTGATTTTGGCATTGAGAAATCCCACGCACATTCCCACGTACAAATTATATTTAGCTCAACCATCTACAACCTAAATGATTTACTTTAGGATACATTTTTCAACAACTACTACTTAGACTAAAGCCACTCAGAATAGTATCGAATATCCATCTTTCATTTGTGATTACTAAACTCTTTGATTCTGAGAGCTTGAGTAAATGGGTCGGCCATGTTCTTCTTTCTGTCGATCTTCTGAAGCTCGATATCATCTTGCTCTACGATTTCATGTACAAGATGGTAGCGATGCAGAATGTGTTTGGTGCACTGATGTACCATCGGCTTCTTTGCTTAAGCTATGGCTCTAGTGTTGTCACAGTATAGCAGAATTGGACCATTCGAGAAGGGTGCCACTCCTAGCTCGTCGATGAATTTTCATAGCCACACAGCTTTCTTCACAGCATCAGATGCCGCAACATGCTCCACCTCACATATAGAATTGGCTACAGTGTGCTGCTTGAAACTTTTCTAACAGACCGCTCCTCCATTCAGGGTAAACATACAACCTGACACATCTTACTATCATCGTGATCTGACTAGAAACTAAAAATAGTGTATCCCATAAGTTTCAAGTTAGTATCTCCATAGATGAGCCACTGGTTCTTGCTATTTCTCAAATATTTTTGGATTGTCTTCACAACCTTCCAATGGTTCTCACTTAGATCAGACTGATATCTGCTCACTACCCCTAGCGAGTATGCCATGTCTGATCTCGTACACATCATGTCATATATAATAGAACCCACTATCGAAGCATATAGTATTCTACTCATACGCTCTCTTTCTTGAGGAGTTGTCAGATAATCCCTCTTCGAGAGAGAAATTTCATGGCCTATCAAGAGAAAGCCCTTCTTGAAATTCTCCATGCTGAACCTCTTCAACACGGTATCAATGTACATGGATAGGGACAATCTAAGCAACCTTTTATATCTATTCCTATAGATCTTCATTCCTAGGATGTAAGAAACTTCTTTCAAGTTATTCATGGAGAATTACGATGATAGCCAAACTTTTATTTTCTATAATGCAGGAATGTCATTTCTGATTAAGAGAACATCATCCACATATAGTACAAAAAAAATAACTATAGAACCATTAGCCTATTTGTACATGCAAGATTCTTCTCCATTCTTAATGAAGTCATACATTCTAATCACCTTATCAAAATGCATGTTTCAACTCCGAGATATCTGCTTCAATCCATAGATAGATCTTTGAAGCTTGCACACCTTAGACTCGTCTGTGGATGTGAAACCCTCAGGCTGTATCATATACACTTCTTCATCCAGTTCTCCATTTAGGAAAGCTATTTTTACATCCATTTGCCAGATCTCATACTCTAGGTATGCTGCTATCGCAAGCATAATCCAAATGGACTTGAGCAGTATCATTGAGAAAAACATCCCATCATAGTCAATACCATAACATTTACGATATCCCTTGGTATCAGACAAGCTTTATAGGTCTTCATCTTCCCATCTACACCTTGTTTTCTTTTAAAAATCTACTTACACCCAATGAATTTTATCCTATTAGATGTGTTGGTGCGAAATCTAGTTGTTGTTGGAGAAGTGCTGGAGTCGTAGAAGATGAGATCACTGTCGGTGACCTGCAAAATAAGTCTCATCCAGAGCCGGAGGTGGCGGCTCCAGCAAGATCCTCCGATGATCAAATCAACTCTTTCGGCCAACAAAAATGGAGTGATCAGTCAAAAAAGTTATAGAATCTTGGGAAGGAGAAGAGAGCTTAGAGAAACATATCTGAAGGATCCCTTTTATAGATGGAGCCTATAACAAACTAATAGCAACAACCATAACCATCTGATAGTAAGCCACTCATACCATGCGAAGTTTGTTATGGAGGATGGTGTTTGTTGTCATGACTTGCCAATTGAGAGTGGTGTCCGTTGTCATGACTTGTGAATCGAGAGCGGTGTCCGTTGTCGTGATTTGCCAGTCTGTTGAGATTTAATAGTTGAAGTTCGGATGGGGTAGACGTCGGTTGGTGAAGAACTTTAGTTATATCAATTCCAAGGAAGTTCGGACTCCTCTAAGGTAGTCTATGTGTGAGTTGATTCATACTATGTATGGAGCCAGATTCGAAGGGAGATCTTTCTGAGTGACTATCGGAAGTTCAGTCGAGAGGGGTTCGGGAGTCCTGTGACTTGAGGAGTCCTTAAAGGAAGTCTATTGAAGATGTCTGAACGTGGATCCACTGGGGGGATCCGAAAGTAGGTCTGCTAGAGAAATCTGCATGAAGATCCACGGGAGGAGAGACCTAAAGAAAAATTTGTTCGATGGAGGGATCTGGCTGAAGGCAAAGTCCGAAAAGGATTTGACTACTAGAGAGGTCCGAAAGGAGCTCGGCTGCTGGAGAGGTCCCAAGAAGAAGAATTCATGATGAAAGCTCTTCTGCGATTATCAGTTACATCAAGCTAAGCATCAGACTGGACTTCGATGGGAGTGGGGGTTTATCCCCAATAATAGTCCCCCTACTTTCGAGTTTGAGATTCGAAGGAAGAGAGAAAAAAGGTGACTATCAAAGTTTGATCTTGGGTTTCCGTGCTTGTCAGGATGAGATATTTTGGTGTTTACCACATTGGCACCAAAGCTTTCTAAGTCTAAATTGAGTTCGAAAAGATGGCCCTTTGAATCTCCCATCAAAACTCTACCCCAGGTATGATGCCATAAAGACTCCGTCCATCGCCACTCTTCTATCATGACGAGTGGGACACACGGAGCATGCTAACCGACCAAAGTCAATTCATAATCATAACCATCTCGAGTTACCTCTAGCTATTTAAGACCTTCCCCTCTTATCCAGAGGCCATTCTTGCCTGAGTCTTCTCCTTTCTTCGATCCCTGTTTGTCTTCTTCCCAAGGGTTTTGGCCTCCTCCCTCATCTTCTTGAGCTCTGGACATCCTTTTGACTGATTCTTATCGCATCCATCATCCTTTCATTCTCTCCAGATAGCTTAGGTCAGTTTTCTAACCCTTCTCTTAGATTATTCATGCTTTTTCTTTCTAGCTTGCTCCCCTGATTTCTTGATAGCAACATTTACCCTGCATTTTTCCTTATTTTTTGGGGGTTTTCTTAGGATCTAATTTCAATCCGAATGTCTTCCAAAATCTCCCACTCCATTAGTTCTTGGGGCTAACCTAGACCAAACTTCCTTAATCCTGCACCCCCGACCGAGGTAGAACCTTGGAGCATGTCTCACTCGTCCTTCATTCCAGACACCATCCCATCTATTTTTACTCTAAATGATCTTTCTCTGATCCAAATCTAGTATGGAATCCCTCCGAAATATGACCTTGAACTCTCTAGCTCTAATGACCGAGTCAGCTCTCCTCCGATTGGTCGATTTTGTTTGTACTTAGACACTTTGCATGCCAGGCTTAGGCTCCCACCGCCCCCTTTTGTAGTCGTCCTCTTTCGAATTTTAAACATCTCTTTCACATCTATCATACCAAACTCTTTTTGGTTTGTCATTGGTTTTCTTTTTCTCTATCAACTAGCCAAGGTCCAGCCGATCATTTTGCTCTTTAGAAATTTCTACACCTTCAAGCACCATCCTTTCATGAAGGACTGGTGGTCCTTTTTTTCTCCATTTCAGCAAGAAGGGGTTATTGAAAGGTGCCCCTTCTTCCATTCATAATTGAAAGAAAAAGTACTTTTTTGTGCATTATCCGATCTTGCTCTTAGATCTTCCTTCTTGGGGTTATATTAGGAAGTCAGCTCACCGAGCTCCTAGCTTAGATGAAGCCGACCTTGATTCCTCCAATAAACTCAAAGCATACCAAACTCCTTCGCTTCCCATCCTTCTGAGAGAGCAAACCATGTTCAACTTGGGTCTGAGTCCCTTTGACCCCATTGGTACACCTTTTGCTTTACGAATTCACATGATTTTGCACGTGTATCGCCACTGACCGCACTTCTTTTCTTATTGTAGAAATGGATACCAAAGCTATGGAAATGCTTACCAAAGGGATTTACACCAAGAAGAGGAAAGGAAAGGCATCAAGCAATAGCTCGAAGAGGATGAAGGTCGGTGCTTCCAGCTCCGCGGTCCCTACCTCCACTGTCATTGCACCCGAGGTCATTGCCAGCACCGAAGTTGCCTTAACCACCGAGGTTGGCACCGCTAGTGCAGGCTCCATGCCTCCCATGCCCTTAGGTCCTTCCAGTTGGGTTCGGGCTTCGGAGCCCCCTACCAAGGGAGAGATAGGGGAAGAAAAAAGAAGAAAGCTATCGCCAAGATGTCCCGCAAGGCTTGCCTTAGTGGGCTGGATGGCGACAGCGATGAACGAGGGGAGGATCCCTTTGACAACCTAGAGATTGTCTAGGATTTAACCGACAAGTTTGCCATGCTGAAGGTGGTGGACCACCGACCTTGACCTACTGCAACTCGTTTGGAGTTCTCTTAGAACCATCCTCAAGGTAACTACTCCATCGCTCGACCCTTCTGCTCCTCTCTTTTCTTCTCCTTCTCTGTTTTTTTTTTAACATCAATCATTTGTTACAGTCGGATCACCAGATGCTCGCCTACATCAAGAGGGTGTGCCGTTAGGAGGCGGAAGCACAGAAGATCCAAGAGGACCTTTAAGATGAGATCTGCCATCTTCAAGAGAGGGTCACCGAGGTCGAGTACCTTGCAGAGGAGAAGGCAGCGGACATCAGGAGTCTCCAGGGTGTGCTTAAAAAAAAAGAAGTTCATCTCGGTCGGACTAAAGGCCGCACTAGCACTGGAGGAGGAGAGGAAGAAGGAAGTAGAGAATAAGGTCACCAAACTGGAGGCTCGAATGGCGAAGTCGGTCTCGGAGGCAATGACCTAGGCCATGAAAGAGTTCAAGGCTTCTTCTGAGATAAGGAACCTGAACGTCGAATTCGGTCAGAAGGCGTTCATTAAGAATTTTGAGCTCTACGAAGGCAGGATGGCTCGGAGGTTCCCCAAACTCAACCTCAAATTTCTAGAGGAGGAGGACGACGTAGAAGCGGGACCATCCAATATCGTGGTCAATCCTTTCTTTGCCGAGCTCACATCTGGTCCATCTAAACCTATCGTCGAAGTGCCTGAGCCTATTCGGGCACCCGAGGTAGTCGAGAGCACTCCAGCTCCATCTTCCATCACCTCTCTCGAGATTGAAATCCTCGAGTAGTTGTACATTTTGCTTTTTCCTTTTTTCTTTTTCGTTTTGTACTCAAAATTCTCGATTAAATGAAAGTGCATTTCTGAATTTCTTTTTATCTATACCTTTGAGCATTTTTCGTACCTCGAATGCAATCTCCCACCAATGCTGATCCACTGCCTCAGGAGGTTCTCCTAAAACCCTTAATAAAAAACCTGAAGAAAGAAGTCCATTTGCTGAAGAGGAAGTTAGAAAAGATAGAGGACGACCTTCAAGCTTCATGGAAGAATGCTTTGGAGGCAACCAAAGAGGTCACTTGCCTCTAGAACTTGCACATGAAGGACTCCACCAGTTTTAGCATTCGAAAGGAGAGCTTCGAGAGGGAGCTGACCGAACATTGGAAGAATGCAAGCGACAAATCCTAGATGTTGACGGTGAAGATCGATTCCCTCGAGACTCAACTCAAGATGGCGAAGGAGAAAATTCAACTTCTAGAGGGAAGCTCATCGTGGTCCTCTGATAAGGCATGATTTGAGTGGGACTGGTTGACAAGATTCTCTGCACTTCAAAAGCAGCTGCATGATGTCAAGCTCACATATGAGACTTACCGACTGGGCTGGACTAGCAGGGATGTCCATGTTAGAATAAAAGCTTAGTGCCTCCAACAATGAAGTAGCCCGACTTCAGCGATAACTTGATGACGACTTTCAGGCTAGTACAAGTAGGGAGGCTGAGGAGGTCGCCTCCTTAAGAAGGACCATTGGCGAGCTTTAGGAGTCGATTGGTGCGGAAAAGGCCAAGGTGCAATGGCTGAAGCTCGAGCTGACTTGTGAGAGTCAAGCGACCAAGGATGCGAAGGCCAAGCCCGAGGTCCTAAGGAGGCTACGAGAGTCAGAAGAGAACTACCACCGAGCTGATAGGATGTTCCGTGATAATATGATGAGGTGGAGGGAGCTCGAGAAAGAGGTTGATCATCTTAAGAAATCTTTGGTAATGGCCACTAGTCCGAAATCTAAGGAGTCTACCCCTTCTTCTTAGGATTTTGGTGGCCCTTCCCCTTTCTTTCTCCTATATATTTATTTTTATTATATATATATATATATTAGTATAATTGATCGTGCCGATCCGTGCTTCACTTGTAAAGACCTTATGCTTGTAATGAAATGGTACCTTTTTATTATTTTCATTTCTCATGGACTTGAGGTTTGTTCGTGGCTTTACGTTCTTTACTTTGTATATCTCTATGTTGTCTTCTGATGTGATGCTTGCTGTGGATGTCGAGCCGAGGTCTCTTCTGCGAATCGAGATAGGATCCTTCTTTTTATGTTTTGCGTAACCATGTAGTCGTAGAAAGAACACGTGCAAGGGTTGTCGAGCTTCTCTTTTTTCCTCATCTTTGATCAATGAGGTCCTGGCTTTTGCTCACGTTAGGATGAGATTTTCTTTCTATTTCTGACATGGTTTGCGGGGGCGCGTTAGGGCCATTGGTAGGGTCTCTCCCCCCATCTCATCTTCATTTAACGAGGCCTTCAACTTCGCTCACGTTAGGATGAGGTTCTTCTCCTATTTCTAATGGACTATAGGGGCACATTAAGGCCATTGGCAGGGCCTCTCCCCTCATCTCGTCTTAATCTAATGAGACCTTCAACTTTGCTCACATTAGGGTAAGGTTTTTCTCCTATTTCTAATGGACTGTAGGAGCATATTAGGACTGTTGGCAGGGCCTCTTCCCTCATCTCATCTTAATCTAATAAGACCTTCAACTTTGCTCACATTAGGACGAGGTTCTCCTCCTATCCTTGATGGATTTTAGGGGCACGTTAGGATCGTTGGTAGGACCTCTTCTCTCATCTCGTCTTAATCTAACGAGGCCTTCGACTTTGCTCACGTTAGGATGAGGTTCTCTTCCTATTCCTAACGGGCCATTTTAGGTTGCTTTAGAGAGTTATTTGCCATCATGCAATTTTTATGCCAGGAAGTAATAAAAATAAAAAAGTATTATTGAAGGAAGGTTACTAATAGTACATTCTTAGATTTTCAAAATTTCAAGGTCATGGGAGAGTTGTTCCTCCGAGCTCGTTCAAGCAATAAGTTTCAGGCCAGACGACCTCCTCTACTTCATACGGATCTTCCCAATTTGGAGCAAGCTTTTTTTGATTCTGAGATTGTGAAATAGCTACTCATCGAAGCACTAAATCTCCCACTTGAAATATTTTATCTTTGACTTTTGAGTTGTAGTAGCGAGCTACCTTTTGCCTATAGGCTGCCATCCGAACTTGAACATTTTTCCATTTTTCCTCCAACAAGTCAAGGTTAGTCCTGAGGTTTGGTGAGTTTTGCTGCTCATTGAATGCCACAACTCATGCTGATGGAAGCTTAAGTTCTATTGAGATGACCACTTCTATTCTGAAAGCTAAGGCAAATGGGGTTTTCCTGATTGGCAACCTTTGGATAGTTCGGTATGCCCAGAGCATATGATAGAGCTCATCTACCTAGGTCCCCCTCGCTCTTTTGAGTCTTGCTTTGATACCTTGCAGTAGGGCTTTGTTTGTCACCTCTTCTTCACCATTTGCCTATGGATGGACCACTGATATGAAGTGATAAAAGATGTTCAGATCTTTGCAGAACTCAGCGAATCTCATCCCAGTAAACTATCATCCATTATCGGTTATGAGAGTTTGGGGCAGACCAAATCGGTAGACGATTGACTTTCAGACGAAGTCCTATACCTTAGCTTCAGTAATTTTTGCTAAGGTTCAGCCTCAACCCATTTGATGAAGTAGTCGATCACAACCAAGAGAAACTTCCATTGTTTGGATGCCATTGGAAAGAGTCGAGTATGTCCATCCCCCACTATGCGAATGGCTAAGGTGCACTTAGTGGAGTAAGCTCAAAGGCTGACTGTCTTTATATATTTGCATTTCTCTGACAGTGATCATATTTCTTGACATACTCTACAGAATCATGGTACAAGATCGGCCAATAGTACCCCTATCGAAGTAGTCTTTGTGACAGGGATCTGGCTCCTACATGACTTCTGTAAATTTTCTCATGCACTTCATATAATACGAAATCGACCTTCAAAGATCGGAGACATCTTAAGAGTGGTAGAAAATACGATCTTTTATACAGCTTGTCTTCATACAGAACATACCGAAAAGCTTGATTTCTGAGTTTTTGAGCTTCTTTCGGATCATGAGGAAGAGCTCCATTCTTTAGACAGGCAACTAGCAGATCGATCTAGCTCAGCTCATGCTCGACTTGCATAACAGGCTGTGATTCCTTTATGCTTGGGTACTTTAGAATTTTGAGAAATACTTCTTTGGATAGTTCGGCTATGGCTAAAATGGCCAATTTAAAGAGAAGGTCGGCTCGTGTGTTTTCTGCCCTCAGAATCTGTTGACTGCTAAAATTATCGAAGGCCAGAGTCAAGTTCTTTACTTTCTCAAGATATTTCATCATGCTTTTCTCTTGAGCTTCATAACTGCCACTAACCTATTCGACCACCAATTGGAAATCACTATAGGCTTGGAGCCAATCTACTTCTAACTTTTTTGCTATTTTTAACCCAGCGACCAAAGCTTCATATTCGACCTCATTATTAGTTATGAAAAATTCAAAGCATAGTGCATATTCGATGATGACTTCCTCGGGGTTAACCAAGACCACCCCCATGCCTGCTCCAGCGGTGTTGGATGAACCATCGACGTACATGGCCCAAAAACCTTCAAAAAGGTTGGCTCTCTCTTTGGAGGGGCACGGTTGCAATACCGAAATGCCGGTCTCATTCTGTTCAAGCTCGACTTCATCTGAAATGGTGTATTATACTACAAAATCTGCTAATATCTGAGCTTTGATCGACGATCGAGGTTGGTAGTTGATGTCAAATTCTGTAAGCTTGACTGTCTATTTTGCAATTTTTTCGGAGACATCTGTTCGATGAAGGACTGCTTTAATTGGTTAATCTGTGAGAATAGTTATGATGTGCCCCTGAAAGTAAGGTCGGAGTCTCTTGGCAGCAATTAAAAGAGAGTAAGTTAATTTATTTTTTTTAGAGTACCTGATCACTGCATCTCTTAGGATCCAGCTTATGTAGTAGACCGACTACTGCACTTTTATTTTCTCGATCAGGACTGCTACCAGGGCTGCGGGAAGACTGTCAGGTACAAGAATAATTCTTCTATGGGCTTAGATTTTGCCAGTGGAGGTGAGTTAAGGTAGTTTTTAAGCTTTACAAATATCTGTTGGCATTTTGCCATCCAGTAGAAGCTCTTTGGCTACTTATGAACTTGAAAGAAGGACATGCATCGCTCGGCCATCTCGAGATGAAGCAGTTTAGGGATGCCACTTTTTCAATTAGACGTTGAACTTCTTTAATCATTTTTGGCATGGTCATCTTTTGAAGAGCCTGAATTTTCTTTGGATTCACTTCAATTCCGCGTCTCGACACCATAAATCTAAAAAACTTCTTTGAGGTCACACCAAAGGTGCACTTGGTCTGGTTTAGCTTCATCTTGTACTTCTTAAGTGCACTGAAGGTCTCTTCGGAGTCGATGATGTGATTTATTGAAGCTCGGCTCTTGATGAGCATGTTATCTACATACACCTCCATATTTCGGCCGATCTATCCCTTGAAGATTTTGTTGATCAGGTGCTAGTATGTTGCCCCTATATTCTTGAGTCCAAAAGGCATAACCCTGTAACCAAAAAGACCATGGTCAGTAATAAAAGCAGTTTTTTACTCATCCTCTAACGCCATATAGATTTAGTTGTAGCCAGAAAAGGCATCCACGAAGGTGAGGACCTCGTTGTCCGAGATTGCATCCATCAGTTGATCAATCCTGGATAGGGGATAGCTGTCTTTTGGTTAGGCTTTGTTCAACCTTTTGAAGTCTATACACATCCTCCACTTGCCATTTGCCTTTATGACGAGCACCACATTTGAGACCCAGCTCGAGTAGTTAACTTTCCAGATGAATCCAGTCTTGAAGAGCTTGTTGACTTCTTCTACGATTGCTTTCTGCCTCTCCAGAGCGTGGCTGCGCATCTTCTCTTTTACTGACCAACACTTGGGATCAGTAGCCAGCCGATGTTCCATGACCTTGGCATCAATCCTCGGTATATCCATTAGGATCCAGGTGAAGACGTCCATATTTCTTCGAAGGAAGGTAATAAGTTGCTCCCAAACCTCATCCCCCAAGTTGGAGCCGATCTGCATAGTATGGTCTGCATTCCTGTCATTTAATGGGACGAAAATGAAGTCTTCCATAGGCTCTCCCTGCTCTTCCATTAGGTCATCATGGACATCTAGTCCATCAATAGGGCAAAGGCTGGGCTGGGTGTCTTTCTGTAGGGCCATGGAGTAACAGTGCCTTACCAAGGCCTAGTCTCCTCTAATTTTTCCAATTCCACAGCTCATTGAAAACTTCACCTTTATTATAATAAGTTGGTACCATAGCTCGGAGTGCATTCAAACCATGTCGGCCAAGAATAGCATTATAGGCAGATAGAGCTTTTATGACTAAAAAGGCAACCTATGCTCTGGCCAGCTTCGGGCATTGCCCTGTAGCCACAGTCAAAGTTATTATGCCCTCAACTAGCACGACATCGCTAGTGATGCCTACCAACGAAAAGTTCAGGTCCTAAGCGATTATTAGGTAAAGACATTTCTAAGAAAGCATCGTAAAACAAAACATCAGTAGAGCTTCCATTATCTACCAGAATGCGGCGCACATCATAGCCAGCAATGTTTAAAGAAATTACAACTACATCATTATGTCGGAACCAAACTCCTTGGGCATCCTCATTGGTGAAAGTGATGGGTTCCTCAGTTCTTTGCCTCTTCCCAGGCTCTGCTGATCCACTAGCTTTCCCTCACTGAAGTCTCCCAGAATTGGTGTTGATGACGCTGAGAGGCGGTCGATCTCCTTATTGCTTCTCTCTCCTAGGCAGTTCAGATTGCGGCGGTTCCCTTGGCCGATCCTCCCTTTTTTTGGGCTGGCATCATAGGAATTGGTCGAGCCTGCCTCACTTGATGAGCTCCTCGATCTCATCTTGGAGCTGGATACACTCTTCAATATGATCGTGATCACGATGGTACAGATAGAACTTGTTTGGGTTACATCTGCTAGGATGGGAGCTCATCCTTTCTGGCCTTGGCACCTACTCCTTGATCTCCATCAGTACTTAGGTTTTTGGAGCATTGAGAGGGGCATAGTTGTGGAACCTTCGAAGGGGAAGCCCCGCCGCGCCCTTCTATCAAGGCTTCCCTGCTTTTGAGCCCAAGAAGGGGTTCGGGCTCGCTTGCACTTTGGGAGAGTTTGAGAGTGTGGTTGAGCTTCACTCAGCTTTCCTTCCTTAGTAGGCCTGCCTGTCTCACCCATTCGTCACTCTCCAATGGCTTCATTATCCTTGGCCTTGAAGGCCTCTTTCGCTTGGGCATATCCTTCAGTCCGAGCTAGCATATCAGCAAAATTTCTATGGTACTTCTTCTCCAAGGAGAATAGTAGACTGTTCTTCTAAAGACCGCCTTTTAGTACAGCCATAGCAATGGACTGGTTCAGGTTATGGACCTCCAGTGCAGCAGCGTTGAAGCGATTGACATAAACTTGGATGGATTCTCCTTCTTGCTGCTTGATGTTGATGAGAAATTTCGAACCTCACCTAGGACATCGGCTACTGACAAAATGAGCTACAAACTGATGGCTCATCTGGTTGAAAGAGAAGATGGTACTCGGCTTGAGGATCGAGTATCAGTTCCTGACTGCTCCCATCAAGGTGGACAAGAAGGCTCAATAGAGAATGGCGTCTGGTGCACCATGGAGTAGTATCATCATTCAGAAAGCCTCCAGATGGTCGATCGGATTGGTAGTCCCATCGTAGTTCTTGAATTGAGGAAGCTTGAAGTTCGATGGGATAGGTTCCTACATGATGCGGTGAGAGAAAGGAGGGTCGGTACAGATATTATTACCGTGGAAGGGAGGAGCACAGCGGAGTTCCTCGATCCATTGGTTCATCTCTTATAGTTTTTGGTCTAGGAGATCTTCTCGATCACGGATCTCTAAGATCTTCTGACAGAATGGGGGCAAAGTCCCCCCCAGAGATAGAGTCATAATCAGAACAGGGGCTCTCGGCTCTCCGCTTCCCATTTCTAGAGGTCACCGATCGGTTAGTTCGAGCCGACCATCCCTAGACTGGATCCTAGGATTCTGAAGAAGTCTGCTCCGATCGAATCAACGTCGGAGGCTACTACTGCTACATGGCCTACACCATTTCTATGAGGCTGCAAACCTGTTAGACCAGCAAGTTAAACTACTCTGCGTCCACCATTGCTGCAGGTAGAGCTTAAGTTGCCGAGGATGAAACAAGGGCGGATAGTTCTGGATGGGATCTAGCTACAGAGGCTATTGACCATCGGATTGAAGCCTTCCTAAGGGGCATCCTTTCCAAGAAGGAGAACTTTGGAGGAGAAGAAGAGACATCTCCGCTGAGCACTCCATTAAGAATAAGGGATCCTTAAAATGTGAAGGTTCAAGGCCCTTCCTCTAGCGCCAATCCTATTGGTAAGAAATCTGATTGTTATCGAAGAAGTGCTGGAGTTGGAGAAGATAAGGTCACCGTCGGTGACCTACAAAATAAGTCTCGTCCAGAGCCACGGGTGGCAGCTTCGACAAGACCCTCCGATAATCAAGTTAGCTGTTTCGACCAACAGAAATGGAGTGCTCAGTCAAGAAAGTAGTAGAGTCTTGAGAAGGAGAAGAGAGCTTAGAGAAAACATATCTGAAGGATTCTTTTTATAGATGGAGCCTCTAACAAACTAATAGTGATAGTCATAATCATTTGGTAGTGGGCTGCTTAGGCCATGCGAAGTTTGTTACGGAGGATGGTGTCTGTTGTCGCAACTTGCCAGTTGAGAGTAGGGTCAATTATCGTGACTTGCCAGTCAAGAGTGGTATCCATTGTCGTGACTTGCCAGTCTGTTGAGATTTAATAGTTGATGTTCGAATGGGGTAGACGTCGGTTGGTGAAGAACTTTAAGTTATATCAATTTTAGAGGAGTTCGGACTCCTCTAAGGCAATCTATGTGTGAGTTGATTCGTACCGTGTATAAAGCTGAATTCTAGGGGAGACCTTTTTGGGCGACTACCGAAAGTTCGATCAGGAGGAGTTCAGGAGTCCTACGATTGGAAGAGTCCTTAAAGAAAGTCTACCAGAGATGTTCGAATATGGATCCACTAGGGAGATCCGAAAATAGGTCTGCTGAAGGAATCTGCATGTAGATCCACGGGAGGAGAGACCTGAAGAAAAATTTGTCTGATGGAGGGATTCGGTAGAAGGCAAAGTTCGAAAGGGGTTCAGCTACTAGAGAGGTTCGGAAAGGGCTCGACTGTTGGAGAGGTCCAGAAGGAGCTTGGCTGTTAGAGAGGTCCCAAGAGGAAGAATTCACGATCGAAGCTCTTCTACAATTATCAATTACATCAGGCTAAGCATCAGACAGGACTTCTACGGGAGCAAGGGTTTATCTCTAACAAGATGGATCAACCAGTGTCCATACACTATTGACCTTCATGGACTCTATTTCGGACTTCATGGCTTCTAGCCACTTATAGGAGTCAGTTCTCTACATAGCATCTATGTAGGTGATCGAATCCTCATCTTTCTCATCCAGCTCGACAGGATCACCATCTCGGACCAAGAAATCATAGTATCTGTTGGTGCAAAATCTAGTCATCGTCGGAGAACATCGGAGTCGGAGAAGAAGAGATCACCATCGGTGACCTATAAAATAAGTCTCGTCCAGAGCCTAGGGGGGTGGCTCCGACAAGACCCTCCTATTGAAAATTGTGTTCCAAAGCCAATCGTCAGCCTATTGACGATTGAGATATTATAATTAATTTATTAATTAATAAAAAATATTTTGACATCTTTTTTCATCATAAATTTACATCTTCTAATAAACTCCATTGTTGTGATGAAGTCCTTAGGATTATTTAGTTTTGGTAAAGAGAGGATTTATCAATTAGTCCTTAAATTTATTCACGAACAAATGATAGGCTGTTAATTAGGATGATAGCATCTATCGAGCATAGATCGCTATATGCTATATAGGTTAGTTGTCCTCTTAACCAAAGTATGTGGAGACATTGGTATGGTATACAGATAAGATGTATGGGTACATCATCATTGAACATGACCAATTCTGGAGCATTCTACTGTCGAGAATGTCTCTGATGGAATATAGGTATAAGTATCCCTTAGATCTGAGATCACCTCAGTGACTTGCAAGTAACTCACTGTGCTTTGATACCAGACTAACTGAATTTTTAATTCAGCAACGGAAGACTTCTGGGCATCGTTAAGTACTTACAAAGTCGGAGTGTGATCAAGATGAAATTGACCACTCTAAGAGTTGGGAAGAATGTACCACTGTATTTTAATGTAGCAAAACCTTGGCCAGAATAATCCATCAGATGGATTTGGTATTTTGAAATACAATATGGACAATCTGATCAGAGTTAATAGTTGAACTCTAATGTGTCCTACGAGCATTGTGGTCAAGGAGATGAATTATATGGAAACTATATCCGCATGGGTACCAAGCATGGTGTTCTACACCTTCGACCTATCCGACCGTTGGGTATCATTACTAGATGGTCACTTCGATTAATATAAAAATTTATTTTTGTACTACTAGCTTAGATTCGAACCTATGAGGTCACACACATTAGAGCTTATGATCTGATTGGATGGTTGATCAATGATTAAGAATTGTTCTAGGGTTAAACAATCAATACGATTTGTATTTAACCTAGTGCAAGTGTTACAGGATGATCGATTAGCATAATTAAATATAATTAAGCCAATAGGTTGATATTAAGTATAATTAAATATGATTTAATTAGATTTAGTTTGGGGTTGATTGGATCAAGTTCAATTAGTTTATTAGATAAGCCAAGTGCAAGGAAGAACTAGTCCGAGTCTAATTAGGACTCAGATTAACCCAATTTTCTAATTTGATTAGAAAATGAATCAAAATTAAATCTAATTTAATATTATTTAATTAATTCCTTAAATGGGTTAGGGCTTTATTTAATTGGATTGGTTTAATCTTAATTTTATTTGGTTAAAAGATCTTGTTTGACCTAGTCAAAATAGAAGTCCTAGTGTGACTAGTACTCCCTATCTCCTTGTACCACCTTGGTCCCAATGCCCCTCATACCTATTTTTTAGGTATTTTAAAATCTTTTTCTTCCTGATTTCCATGCCTCCTCTCTTCCTCCAAGTCATATTTGGAAGTTAGGTGGAAGATCAAGTCAAAGGAGGAATTGGTTTTGCTTAGGATTCTATGAGATAGAATCCTTATTGACCAAAACCTCTTCCCTTGAGTGCTGCCCCCTCTTTTAATTAATTATTCTTTTATTTCATGAAAATAATCTCTTTTTTCAAGCACCCTCCCTTGCTGGTCAATGCAAAAAATTATGGAGGAGGTGCCCAAGAGTTGGGCACCCCAACAACTTCCCATGTTTGGATATTCCTAGTCTAAGAATTTGACCTAACTTGGACTCTTCTTTTTCCCTATTTATTGGATGAATTTTATTCTAATTTTTTTATGGAATATAGTGATTTGGAAGAGGTTTGAGGTGTGAAAAAATTAAAGGAAGAGGGTCCTTGGGCATGGGGGTTCCATAGGCACCAAACTAGGTGTCTAGGTGAGAGAAAAGAGAAGAAGAAGAGAGTCTTCTTCTATGGCTGTTTAATTTTCAATCTCTCCTCCTTTCTTTTGAGTTTTTTTTTTGAGAGTGTCTCAGATTAGAAAACTCTCATCTTTCTTCTCATATTTTAGAGAGTCCAAATTTTGAAGAAGGGAGCATTGGATCGACCGTCGAAGAAGGATCAGCATAGTACTAGCATGCTATGCTAATTTCCTGCATCAGGCTTCATATCAGAGATCGTAGGCTCGTATGGATGACTCTTAGAGGTCGGATGTGTGAGCGGCTTGTGACTTCATCCTCAAGCCTAGATCAATAAGTTAGAATGTCTAAACTTGCTTAGGTAATAGATCTGATTTATAAACTTCATCCCTGCATTTGATGTAGTGTAGATCTAGGTTGATTTGATCAATCTTTTTTTTTCTTATTTGATTTTAATTTTTGATTTGATATCATATCTTAATCATATAATAGATCTGAGATTTAGGTATTTACATAGTTATTTAAATAAATTTTAAATTTATTTAAGTCTTTTGCTGCAAGATTTTGAAAAAATTTCAAGATCTACCTATGAAATCCTAGATCTGGTTCCTTCAATTGGTATTAGAGCCTAGGTTCTTATTACATAATTTTTATGCATGTCTAGATTATTTCTTAAATTAGATCTAATTTATAATCTAATTATTAAATATAAAATTAAAAAATAAAAAATAAAAAAAAATATTTTAGATTGCATAGACAGCCATAAGGTTGTCCTACTGTAAGGTTTATAGTGAATAGGTTATCCTAGTACGTGCTGATCTAAAATATTGATCATAAAACTTTAGATTAGATCTAAAAAAAAATTTTATGATCTAATTAAAAATATTTTAATCTGATTTCAATCATCATAAATTTATTAGATTTGATCTAGGGAGATTTATGATTGATTATTATTGAAACTGTTTTAATTACATGAACCTGTTTAGATTAGATCTAAAGTAGTTTTATATTTATTTTACTTGCATATTGATTATGAATCAAACATGCAACTTGATTGATAGAACCATATTATAAAAATATTTTAAAAATATAAAAATTATTTTTGAATAGCCGAACCCTAATCCTCAGCCTAAAACTAAATTAAGAATTAAGAAGTTGATTGATTAGGATCTAGGATTGTGAATTGAAGATCCTAAGACACAAATCATAACACATTGGGTTAAATGGATTAGTGGGGGATTAGATCCATTAATTGGGTTAGACCTAGGGTTAGATTAAAGAATGGACTTAATTAGAGAATTGACTAAATCTAATCAATTATTATCTTAGATTAGGTCAAAAATTCTCTAGATCAATTACAATAGTTGTAGTTGGTCAAGTTGATGTCTTTAACAAGACCAAAGATAGACTTGATTCTTGGCTACGCGGTCTAGCATGAACTATTAAGTTGATCTAATTGAAACTAATTAAATTAGTTGGTGTCTAAGGTAAACCAGACCAGTGATTTTTAATTGGCAGCCAGCTTATCTGACCATTTCTAATGGTATCTAAGGCAAGCCTGATAGATCCTTCTACTGATCGAACTTACCTGGCCTTATGATGAGATTATGTTTTGATTGGATCGCTTGACTATTCGAGCTAACCCATGTCAGCTAGGTAAATCAGTTTGATAGATTTAGGTGCTCCTAGACCAGCCTATTAATGGTCTCCCTTAAGCTGACTTGGTGAAGTTAGTGGAAGAATTATGACAAGCTGGTTAATCTGACCTACTCACTTCTATAAATAAATTCTCTAAAATTTTTAGGTTCCTAAAATAAAATAGTTATATAATAACTGGATCATAGCCTTCCATTAAAGTGGATGATAATGGGTCCATCAGTTGGATAATCATTGTAGGCCCAAAGTCTTGGTGCTTATTGGTTGATGGAATTATCATTCATTATATGATCTCTTGGATTCATCTTTCTAAATGGTGGTTAGGTGGGCCAACCAAAGTTGGGTCTGATCATTTATTGGTTGGATGGGCCAAGTATGGTCATGTTAATGGTTGGACCTAATTGGACCCTTTTCTGAGAAGGCCAAAGCCAACTGATCAGGGCCTGGGGCAAAATTTAATTACTAAAAATTATTTAAAAGAATAATTAATTATGAACCTATCCTTAGATGTACATGGATGGGCCAACCAAAGTTGGGCTTGTGTACAGTCTATGTAGATTCTAGTACCCACTAACGAATTAGGGTAATTCCTCGAATTGGAGGTAGAGGCTATCAATTTGAATAAAATAGTAGGAGAAACCTTTTGATTAAAGTCCAAATCTTTAGATTTAATAAATCAATTACTAATTAGGTTTTGATTTTTTTTTATGCCGATATGGCCACTTCTCCATCGCTCCGATCATTGTTAAAGAATGATAAGTTGGTAGGGCCCAACTTTGATAGCTGGTACCGAAAGTTGAAGATTGTTCTAGAGCATGAATGGATTCTATATGTGCTGATAGATCCTGCATCTGAGGAACCAACTATCAATGCACGTGGAACAGTCAGAGATACTTATTAGAACTAGCTCAGTGACTAAGGTGTGCTGCATTATGCTGGCTACGATGAGCGATGAGTTCAGTCATATGTTTGAGATAGCTCAGCCAAATGAAATGCTCCAAGTATTGGAGGATTCTTTTGACACACCCGATGATGTTGAGCGGCAAAGACTAGTTGTGCCATCTTCAACGCCAAAATGCGGGATGGTGCTTCTATCACTGATCATTTATTATACATGATCGAGCTGATCGAGCACTTGAGCAAGCTTGGCTTTTTCTTGCACAAACAACTTGGGTAAGATGTAATACTGAATTCGCTGCCCAAGTCTTATCTCCCATTCCTTACACATTATAGAATGTCAAATCCTAAAGTGGACTATCACGGATTACTGGGGTTACTTCAGAACTTTAAGAAGGATAACCAACTCCATAAGGAGTCATTGAACTTAGTGGGAGGTTCGTCTTCTCATTCTCGATCCTTTGGAAAAGGGAAGAAGAAAACCAAGAAGGTGCATGTTCATGCTAGGACACCTATGTAGGCTCAGACCTCAAAGACCAAGCCCGATAAGAGTCAAGCTGAATGCTTCTTTTGCAAGAAGTGGGAGTACTGAAAGAGAAACTATTCTCAGTACATTACCTTCTTAAACCTGAACAGGCAGAGAAAGAAGCAAACTATTGCTGGGCAATGTATTTATATGATAACTCCTTGCAATTTCTTTATTTATGATATTACTGACTGGGTATTGGATATCGATAGCCATTACCATATTTGTAATTCATTGCAGGGGTTGCAGGTTAGTAGAAGATTCGAGCAAGATGAGAGATTCCTGAATATTGGAGATGGAAGATCAATTCCAGTTCTAGCTTTAGAAATTTTGAAACTTGTATTTGAATCTCATACCGTTCTTAGTGATTGTCATTTCTGTCCTAGTTTCTTTTTATATATCATTTCTGTAGGCCTTTTGGCCATGAACAATTATGAAATTTTAATAAAAAAATGAGTTTGTAATGTCATTGTGAATGGTGTTACTGCTTTTTGTGGATAATTGAACAATGGTATATATATATTATCACAACCTATTAATGTAGTCTGTCCTACTGACAAGCATCCTAGATTAGATAGTGTATCAGATATCTACTTATGGCACTGTAGCCTAGGTCATATAAACATGAATAGGATAAACAGATTGACTCAGGAGGGAATCCTCAAAGTTTATGATTGTGAATCACTTCCAACCTGTGAGTCCTATCTTCTTAGTAAAATGACCAAGTCACCTTTTACTGAAAAAAGTGAGAGAGCCAATGAGCTCTTAGGTCTAGTACATACTGATATATATGGATCAATGAGCACAAGTGTCAGAGGTGGATATGTCTATTTCATTACTTTCATAGATGATCTATCCAGATATGGATATATCTAACTGATAAAACATAAGTCGAATCCTTTTGAAATATTCAAACAATTTTGAAGTGAAGTAGAAAAATAAACTAGAAAGAGTATTAAAACTCTTCAGTTTGACCGAGGAAAAGAATACCTTTCTGGTGAGTTTCTCACATATCTAGGAGAGAATGAAATTCTCTCCTAATGGACTCTTCCTAGAACACCATAGCATAATGGTGTGTCTGAAAGAAGGGATCGAACTCTATTAGACATAGTCCGATCCATGATGGGATTTGCCAGCTTGTCGATATCCTTCTGAGGATATGCATTCGAATCGATTTGTTATCTATTAAATAAGGTTTCAAGTAAGTCTGTAGTTAAAACACCATATGAGATATGGACATGGCATAAGCCAGCACTTTCACATCTTAGGGTTTGGAGGTGCCCGGCTTATGTCAAATGGTTAGTTACAGACAAACTTGGACCTAGGTCTGATAAGTGTACATTCTTAGAATACCCAAAAGAGACCAAAGGATACTATTTCTACCATTCTGATAAATAAAAGGTGTTCATCAGCCTTAGGGCAATTTTTTTGGAAAAAAAGTTCCTTGATGAAGGAACTATTGCCTCTAAGGTTGAACCTGATGAAGATCAATAGGTAAAAGGTCTGACACAGAATATTGAATCTAAGTCAGATTTGATCAGATCAGATCCAAAGCCTAGTGAATTTGCACCATTAAGACGATCTGATAGAGTACCCCGCCATCCAGACAGATACTATGGATTCTTGGTCCAGGATGGTGATCCCATCGAACTCGATGAGAACGATGAGGACCCAATCACTTATATGGATGCAATGTAGAGATCCAACTTTAAGAAATAGCTAGAAGCCATGAGATCCAAAATGGATTTTATGAAGGTCAATAATGTATGGACATTAGTTGACCCATTTGAAGGGGTTAAATCCATTGGGTATAAATGGGTCTTCAAAAAGAAGAGGAGGGCAAACGGAAAGATGGAGACCTATAAAGCCTATCTGGTTGCCAAGGCGTATCGTCAACGTTATGATATTAACTATGATGAGACGTTCTCTCCTGTGGTAATGCTCAAGTTCATTCGGATCATGCTTGCCATTACTGTCCATCTGGACTATGAGATCTGGCATATGGATGTGAAGACAGCTTTCCTAAATGGAGAGCGAATCGAAGAGGTGTATATGATACAACCTAAAGGATTCACATCCACAGATGAGTACAAGATGTGCAAGCTTCAGAGATCCATTTATAAATTTAAACAGGCATCTCGGAGTTGGAACATACGTTTTGATAAAGTGATCAAAACGTATGGCTTCGTTAAGAATGGAGAACCTTGCACTTACAAATGAGAAAATGGTCCAGTAGTGGTATTCCTTATTTTGTATGTGGACGATATTCTCTTAATCGGGAATGACATCCCCGCATTAAAAAAATAAAAGTTTGGTTGTCATCACAATTCTCCATGAAGGACTTGGGTGAAGCATCCTACATCCTAGGGATGATGATCTATAAGGATAGATCTAAAAGGATGCTTGGTATATCCCAATCCACGTACGTAGAAACTGTACTGAAGAGGTTCAGCATGAAGAATTTCAAAAAGGGCTATCTTTCGATAGACCAAGAAATTTTTCTCTCTAAGAAGGATTATCCGACAACTCCTGAAGAGAGAGAGTATATGAGTAGAATTCCATATGCTTCAATAGTGGGGTGTATTATGTATACAATGACATGTATGAGATCAGACGTGGCATACTCACTAAGAGTAGTGAGTAGATACCAATCTGATCCTAGAGAAAATCACTGAAAGGTGGTTAAAACCATCCTTAAGTATTTGAAAAATACTAAGGACCAATGGTTGGTTTGTGGTAAGTTAGATCTGAAGTTTGTGGGATTTGCAAACTCCAGCTTTCAATCTGATCATGATGATAGGAAAAGTGTGTTGGCTATATTTTTACTTTAAATGGTGGAGTCATCTACTGAAAAAGTTCTAAGCAGCATACGGTGGCTGACTCTATTTGCGAAGCAGAGTACATGGCGGCATCAAATGCAGCAAAAAAAGTTATGTGGCTGAGGAAATTCATCATCGAGATCGGAGTAGCATACTTCATTGATGGTCCAGTCATACTATACTATGATAGCACAGGCGCCATAACTCAAGCAAAGAAATTGAAGGCACACCAGCGAACAAAGCACATTCTGCACTGCTTTCATTTGGTTCATAAAATCGTGGATTGTGGTGACGTCGACCTTTAGAAGATCGATGGAAAGGAGAACCTAGCCGACCCATTCACTAAAGCCCTGGCAATCAAGGAGTTTGACAACTATAAGTTGAAGATGGGTATTAGATACTATGCCGAGTGGCTTTACGATAAATGGGAGTTATTAAAAATTATGTTCCAAAGTCAATTATCAGTTTGTTGATGGTTGAGATATTGTAATTGATTTATTAATTAATGAAAAATATTTTGGCATCTTTTTTCATCATAAGTTTACATCTTCTAATAAACTCCATTATTGTGATGAAGTCCTTAGGACTAT